>CAJNOI010000288.1:27807-88125 GCA_905250115.1 Adineta steineri
AACTATGCCATTAAGTTCTAATGCCATATTTAAGTGTTAAAGCGCGACAATATTTGTGACATACTGATAATTTTTTTTCTTAGCATATTTTATTAATCATGTCAAATTCTTTTCCAGATATCTTCTTTTCGTGTTTTAATGAGATGTAAACTGAGAGTATCTGCTATCAAACTTAATATTCACATTTGTACTTTATAACTGTTTCGGATTGAGATATTTTATATGAAATGTACAGCATTTAACTTAATTAGAATTAACTCTTTCAGATATAATACTATACTTTACTTAAGATTAACGATAATAAATATCTGATTAAATTCGTCTATTTTCGTTATAATACAAAGAAAAAAAGAATGGCAGATATAGTTGGTCAATCTATTAGTCTGTACGGTTATTGGTTGTCAGTTCCTCTTGGTTTTGTTGGTCACATATGTAGTCTGATTATTTTCTCATCGAAAAATCTTCGTCAATCATCGACTGGATTATTATTTATTTTGTTAACTCTGTCCGATACTTTATATCTTGGAATATCTATTCGTGATTTTCTTACATTCACTGTAAAATGGACAACATTACAAAGTGAATATCTATGTCGATTTCGTACATTTATTGTCAGTTTCTCTACTGTGACATCAGCTTGGCTTCTAATATTGATTGCCCTTGACAGATGTATTCGTATACATTTTCCTTATCGACAAGCACGAATTTGTACACAAAAAGTAGCTATCTGCTTGATTATTTTCGTATGTGTGTGTTCAACTCTATTTGCATCACACGTTCTTCAATCTGAATTTTCTTTTACTGCACCAGGTAGCAATTTATGCGGACCAGCTCGTTCTTCAGGAACATTCTATTCAATCTTTTATTTTAATACTTGGCCTATTCTACAATTATTAATCACTTATATGATTCCAAGTTGTATAATGATTGTTTGTTTTGTCGGTGTCTATTCGAAATTGCGTTTTCAACAAACTCTGGTTGTTGCGTCAACAAGAAAAGAAAGAATGCAACGACAAATGCTCATATTAATGATTTCGAGTATAATATGTTTTATCATTTGTACAATTCCTTATGCTATCTATCGAATTTTTTATCTTCGATCTGCAATAAATTCAATCAGTCCAATTATAACCGGTGCAGTGTCAACTTTAATGACTATGAATTATTGTTATAATTTTTATATTCATTGTTTAACATCTCAACTCTTTCGTCAAACATTTATTCAACAATTAAAACGAGTTTTTATCTGGTGTAAAAGACAAATAGGACGAGACGGACGAACTGTTTATCCGCTTCCGACTATAAACAGAAAAGGTGGATTGCCAATAATAAATTAATTTATGAAGAAACTTTTAAAAAATTCTAGAATATTTTATGCTTTTAATCATGTACGAACGGCAGTTTTTCAACTGCATATTTATCGTTGTTTGTTAATAAATACGAAGAAAATAAAAAAAATCATTCAGTACAAAAGAGGATTGATCTGTTTAAAACTGGATTAGTTTATCTTTCATTTATTCGATGATCATATGAATCTTTCTGTGTTGATCAACGTAGTTTTCATCTCTATAATGTTTTTTCGATTAAAAAACTCCTCCTCAGTGTCTTCAAGTGGCCGAAATTGTTTTAATCGTTTATAAAACTTATACCATATCACAATTTTCGTCGGTGCGGGCGAGGATGTGGGTATGAGTATATTAACCATAACACACCCACGCCCACCCTCAAAATTTTTCAGCGTCCGATCCCTATCATTTTAGACGGTGGTGTCATGGACACTCTCTTAAGTATTTGTGTATGTTTCATATAATTAAACCATGATTCTTTAATTGAAAATGATTAGAGTTTTTATGTAATTTACAAAAAATAATTATCTATTGAACATTTAAGAACTGAATCAAGGGGAAACTCAAACTGATCTCCTGATTTCATTGATTTCGAGTGAGGGTGTGGGTGTTGGTGCGATTATCTTGTTCATCGCAAAGCCAGACCCACAACCACATTAGCACTCATATCTACATCCTCACCAACACTCTCTGCTGGCAATTCCTCTTGTACGAATTCAATATTGCCAATTATTGCGATGAAATATGGCGATTATTATGCGTTTTATTTATTACGCACTTCATATTATTCATCGGATTGTTATTGTGCGACATCATATAACTAAAGCAAGTGAAAAAATTGTATCAATGTACTTCTAAGAAGTCTAAAATAAAGTACACAAATCCATATTCATCTAGACCCACACTCTCACTTTAGTCCGTATATTTTCATTTCAAAGGATAGATGTTGAATATCATAAAATAATAACAAAGAGTTGATAAGTGATAAAAATAGATAACAGCGAACAAGAGTATTTTTTTCATATACACAAACACATTTTTTTAACGGACAGTAAGATAAGCGAAAATAGAAGCCTTGCTGTTAGAATTCAAACAAGTGTAGACAAAATACGAAAATGACAAGTTCAAGACTAACGATTGATAATCTACCCGTCGAATTGCTTTATAAAATCTTCAACAATCTATCGACATTTGATATCTATTTTCATGTGTCATTGGTCAATCATCATCTATATACTGTTGCACGTTCCTATTCCAACTTTGAACTGTTTGAAAATACACCTGAGTTCAAACAACTATGTGCTCGACTGTTACCATCACAAGTTTCATCGCTAGGTTTGCATATAAATAGAACAGTTGCCGACTACGAGGATTGTGACTGTCAGTTCCATCAAGATTATAACGACCCTGAACATGGTCCAGATTGGGTAAAATGTTGTGTCAGTTGGTATGATATTCCAGTAGATGAGTTCGGACATAATCAAGCATGCAAATTTTATAAATTTAACAAATATAGTGCAGCGTATCATTCGGATCGCTTTTTCACCTTTTGCCATGATCGATTAGATCAATTCAATCGTATTCGATCATTAGACCTTTATGGTATTCCTGAGGAATCTTTTTCACAAGTGATCGATCGACTGATAAGTCTAATACCTCAGTTAGCTTTAACATTATACAGAATTATCGATCTAAATTTTCCTTTCGATGAACGAATTGAACATTATACACGATTTATTAGAACATTACAAAATCTTCGCGAAATTTCATTCTGCACACCTTGTGTTCTCTTAAAATTAATGCCTATTGTTTTTACAATTCAACATGTTAACTTAATTAGATGTACAATAAACCAGTGGCGAGATATAAAAGCATATCTGCCAAATCTTTGTTCAATTAAAATTGGGTATTTAGATATCGCTGATAATCATTCTTCTGAAGGTTCAATAATCACGGCAATTTCAATTAATCATGATCAAACAACATCAAAAATTATTGGATTTGATCCTAGTTTGATGAAAACAACAGTTTTTGTTGACTTGCATATAAATTTATCCACATTATCTTATCTATCCTTGCAACATCAGGCTAATACAAATCAAGATTTTGATGAATATTTTGATGGATCATGGTGGGAAAGTACTTTAAAAATATCTGCACCCATGTTGAAATCTTTTGAATTTGAATTTTATTTTCATAATCCACCCTATTTATCCTTGAAAAGAATGGATAAAATAATGAAGCCATTTCAAACAGCATATTGGATGACGCAAAAACGGTGGTATGTCCATTTTATGTCATCTGATGAGTATGGTTCATATCTCTTCACTAAAAAATTTGCATTTGATCAATACGATGATTGTGAAAGCTCATCAACATGTAACCGCTGGTCAATTTGGAAATCAGTAACAAGAGGACTTGTCATTGATTACAGTACAGGTCATTCATTACCAAATTTATTAGAATCCAATGACCCAACAATTGATTTATACATACGAGGTCCTATGTTACAAACAATAGAATCATCCGGTTATTTAACGCTAGAAGATCATATTAAACCTTATGTTAATTACAACTATGTAGAACGTCTGCGATTAGGAGCCAATATAAAACGTGAAGGAAGAAGAAAATCAAAACACAATCTGCGTGCTCTTTTTCGTCAGGTTACATATCTTAAAATCGATCGTTTAGAATATCTCGATTCACTTTATGCTCAACGGATAAAATTCCTGCGTCGTCTAGCCAAAAAAATTGACTTAATAATTCTAGTTGAAAAAACTAACTGGTGTTTTTCATCTGATAAAATGGCTATTGACAAGTTTTGTCAATTTTTTTTAAATTTAAAACAATTGGATTTAACAGTAAATGATTTACAAGCAATGACATTCATTATTGATGCTTTATTACATCTTGAAAAGGCAATATTTCGATTTCCTATCTATATCAGAGAAATATTGCTGATCAACGAAGATTTATGTTTATTTACAACACGTTTAAATACTATGAACTGGAGCTATGAGATATTTCAGAATACGATACATTTATATATCGGTCCAAAGGAAATATGTAGTGAAAGTAAGTTAAAAGCAATTCATTATCTAATCGTTTCATAAATATTGCTCTAGATTTCGTCTCTCACGAACGCATATTATCTCAAGAATCAAATTATGATCCATATTTATGTGGCAAAGACAAGTTTAGAGATGTTTTATATTTCAATAATAATGAAGATCGAGACTAGATAAACACGAAATGACCGATATGACAACTTACAGAGAAAACACGATATAATATCAACAATTATTGACACTTACCATATGACACTAATATCGTGTGTCGATATGTGTGAAATTCAAACAACGCTAACTGCCACTATGTTGTATACTAAGGTTATTTCCTCAAAATGCTTTGATTATTGAGAGTGTGGGTGTTCCTTCTTGATCTAAATGGAACATCCACACCACATATCCATAGTTATATCATTTAGTACATTGTATGATTAGATAATTATATTTTCTTTTAAACAAAGAAAACAATATAAAGACAATATTGAAATATATAGTGAAATGATATATTTAAGTAACAATATTTTGTCGTGGGATAATTTCATTTATTCGAAATACAATTGGAACCATAGATTGTCTTGTTATTTTCCGATAACTATTGATAATTATTTGTATACAATCATCACGAAATGGTTTTGATACAATAATATACATATAAAAAGATGCAGCACTATCTGATGAATAGTTTTGTTCGGTAAAACATATTCAATACTCATCATTTCGAAAAAAATAAACGAATAAGGACCTGGTGTAACAACATAAACAACAATTTCCGAAATAACTAGTTTTAATAAATCTTGATCTCGTCGTCGAATAGAAAGCTTTCCACCATTTATATTATTGTTAATTGGTTGAACACAAGTATATATTCGTCTCATATTCCGATAGATCAATTAAACAAATGTAGTCGATATGACAGGTAGAAGCAATCCAACGCATATTATTAAATAAATTGTATGAACTGTTGAACAAACACCAAAACTACCACATTGTTTATTATTAATAGTCATCATTATAGGAATATCAATACACAATAATGACCAGAAAATAAAAGAGAAAAATATTAAATATTCTGCTCATTCACGTATACTAAATGATCGAACACTAACACGACGAGTTCTAACCAGAAAACGATCAAGACATGCTAACACAAGTAACGTTTTAGCTATTTGTACTGTTATACATGATAAATAAGAGAATGCATCCTATTCCGCGATGTTGAACATTGGAGGAATCAGTTCCGCACCGGAATCGATTCCGTCCAATTCCGGGAACTCGATCGACACACAACATAAGACACCCAGTCGAGATTGATCGCGTTCGACCGATTCCGGAATTATACGGAATTCCTACCAATTCCGGAATTGGACGGAACTCGATCAATTTTCGAGTGGGTATCGGAGATTATGTGTCGATCGGGTTGCCGGAATTGAACGGAATCGATTCCGGAGCGGAACTGGTTCCTGAAATGCTCAACATTGCGGAATAGGATGACTGCTCATAAATAAATATATGTTTTACATAAGCCAAATGCAGCTGGTGTTTCACTACTGTAATTAATAAGATATATTTGAGTAAAACCATAAAATATTAAACAAAAAACGTTGAATATAGCTGAACTTAATAAATAAATTGAACATGCATTTTCACGTTGTCGAATAACAATTCTAATCACAAATATATGATCAATAATTCTGAAAGACATCACACTTGAATATCCATAAATAATCAATTTACTTTGAATATCTTCTAAAACTGATGAAGACATTTATACTCTGATGACAATACTAAAATAATAATAATATTAATAAAGTAATGCAGAATAATAAAAGTACTTCTGCAGATATAGATTCAACTCAACAGAGTTTTTATACCGACAAACGTGTTTTTTTTTCTTATATTTTAATTAGAAGCAAAGATAAAAGTATTGAGGAGAAAAATAATCACAGCTTAGACTGAAGAAACTTCCGTTAATGTGAACGTCTTTGATCAAAATGACAATCATCATTGTACTAATTATCTTCATTTTTAATGACACATCGAATATTACGTTCTTTATATTTAAGATAACTCATTAAAACTAACAAAAGCTTTTGAATTACCACTACGTAAAAAACATGAAGAATCACGTTCATAAACAGACAGAATATGCTTGAATAAGACTAAAAGAGAATAGAAGTTAAATGAAGCAATGGATGAACTGAGGTTGATTAGAAAGGAGATATTTTGTTAATATTATTATCATTTATATGTTGGACTTTATTATTATTTGGAAAATGTTGAAAATTATTTACTTTTATTTCTGCTTTACAAAATCTATAGTATTACAATCCAATTGATATTAAATTATATGAAAAAGTCATTTGTATCATTTATAAAATCTGTAGTAGAAAATAGAAAATAAAAGTGTTGATTTATTTGTTTGAGATAATTAATATTTCTCTTTTCCTCTTTTATAACATTTTTCTTTTCTACAATGAGATAATCAAGCTGTGTTATTGTCTCAAATACATGGTTTTTTCGAAAAATTTACTTTTTTTAACTAGTTGGAAGAAAAAAGACATTGTTTGTTCTCATAGGGTGTGGATGATGAATATAATGAAGATCCTTGCGCATAATCAAACCCACACCCTTAAAAGCAGGATGATTAGTCAAAATCTGTACCCACTGTACATTTCAACACTTTCTATTCGATCGTATTTAAGCATTAGAAGTATTTTGTTTTTTGAGTTAAAATGAGCTCAGAATTATTTCATGCAGATACATTAAACAAGAATAGTTTACAATAATTGTGTCGACCGAAGATCATTAAAAGCAAGACTACTTCATTGGATTCTTTGTAAATTTTTCGTAAATGAAACGTATTCGAGAAGTTCCAGATTTGGTATTCCTGACCAGTTTATTCTCTATCCTCTCTACACTACATAGAATGATAAAATCCTACATAATGTAAAAGTGAAGTATGCATGACACCATAATCTCTTTGACAGCATATTTTCTTGGTGAATAAAGAAAGAAATTTCAGTATTTTATATAATGTGAAAAGACAAGTTTAATCATGTTTCAATTATATATCAGAGATGGGACCGGTTCGGTTCGAGTTTTTGAAAAAGTAGAGCGGTTCGGTTCGGTTCGGTTCGAGACATTTAACTCATTCAAAATTTGATATTCAAATACACTCGTTAGATTGTTTGGATCTATTCAAAAATTACATGATTATATAACTTTTATGCATAAATTCTTTGCATAAACTGTTAAGACTAATTTTTTTATATAGAACGGGTGCTTTTCCACTTTTTGAACATTGAATATTAAGGCGCTCAGAAACGTTTGATCTGATTTAACTTGTGCAACGTAACTGATAAATAAAATTTGATAATCTTATTTATTGTTTTAAATAAACGACGACTGCTGGAACTACTATTACATTATTAAAGCATGTTCATTATAAATCCGACCTATTCGTCTAAAAAGATCATCATATGAATAATTAAAATGACCACTTCTAGTTATCTGCGAAACAAGCATTCCTTTGTATAAACCAGCTCCAAAATCATAAGTCATGTTTTAGAACGATTAACAGTTTTTTAAAAGATATGAATATAAGATATTGCTATGAAAAACAATCATAAAAATGTACTGATAACTAATCTGAATATAGACTCCAACCTGTATAGTTTGTTTATATCGCATATGATCGAATAATTATTATAAATAAGTTAGGAAATTAAAATAAATTCTGATGCTTAAGTCGGATATACTAACTTAAAATCACTGTAACTAATAAAATAATTTTAAACTCATTTTTTGTTAAATGAAGTCATTCTATTAACTAAGCAACATATTAGAGCCAGTAGTAAGATATATCTAATATTATTCATTGAAAACCATAATACAAAGGCACATGTTTCTTCTGATATGAGTGACTTAGAAGTTATCACAATCATAATATAGTCTTTGCAACTGGGTACAGTACCTCGCTTATTCGAAACTTGGCGATCATAGTACTCGCTGACATAATGCACTATGAAGGTTTAGAAGAAACAAGTAGTGTCCAAATAAGGACAAAAATAATAAAAATATTCAAACAAAATTGTATGACAGTTGAACAAGTTATGTTTTTACGTGTCCATAATCGGTATTCAATAATTGCAAGTGGAATAGTTTACGAATATTTTCCATACCAAGACTATACGCAAAGATTAACTTCTTTTAGTAAATTAGCACGCTTACTAATTATTAAACAGATTTTGATCATTAGACATTATTGTGTGTCCAAAGTGGTCTAAAATTGATCATATGGTTTTTAAATAATTTCATGTAAATTTTGGCTTGGTTCGGTTCGGTTCGGTTCGGTTTGAGATCTTTTCGGTCCGGTTCGGTTCGGTTCGCGTTTTTGAAAAAGTAGGGCGGTTCGGTTCGGTTCGGTTCGGTTCGAGAAAAACACGAATCGATCCCATCTCTGTTATATATATTGTTTTTCATTTTTATTCAAGATAAATCATGCGCATATATTCACCCGAGTATAGATCAGTTTAATCTCTACATATACGATAGTGAATATCCGATTTAAAAGACGATAGAGAACTGGATTTTCTAAACTTTTCAGTTTAATATATTCTAATTTTTCAAGTAATAGAGAACTTAATGTTGCATCGCATTGAAAACAGTTACAAAACTCCTGCCTCGTACATTTTCATATCTTTCGTCATCCAAATGTAAAATAGTCTGTCATTGAGATTTCTGTCGTAGATTGATGAGTTTTTCACTTTGTTGCATTTTATTTCTTATTCCATCATCGTTTCATTTTCATTCTTTAGCATTAACTGTAAGATTATTATCCTAATAGATACTTACTTCAAATGGTTTGGATCTCTGAGAAGGATGTATTCTATTCAAATAACGAAGTCGAACAATTGTTATGTTTTTGGTTGTTTCTTGTATTTGATATTGTTGCTATTCTCTGCTCATTGTTCGTACTCTATCATTTACTGAGAGAACGAAGTTTGAGAGAAGCTCTCTATAATCATACAACAATAGTTATACTTCTACTGAATCTCATCTATCAATTGATTGATATTCCGTTACATTTACAATATTTTAAAATGGGTATTGTTCGTCCGAGTAGTTCAACTCTTTGTCTTTTCTGGTGGTTTATCGATTATGGTTTCTTTTTTCTTAATCTTGTTGTACTCATGTGGGTATCGTTTGAACGTCATATTCTTATTTTTCATTCGTGGATCATGGCTACACAACGAACACGTTTGCTCTTTCACTATCTCCCAATATTTGTTATCATTTTATTTCTGATAATTTTCTATGGTATTGCAATTTTTGTACCACCTTGTCAAAATACCTTTGATTTTACAAAAGATCTTTGTGGTATGGGTGAATGTTATAGCTCACTACCATTTTTTGGGCTCATTGAACGAATTGGTTTCGCTATCATACCTATGTTTCTCATTGTTATATTCAGTATGAGTTTACTTGTTCGGGTTGTTTGGCAAAAATATCGAATTCAACGAGCTGTAGATTGGCGAAAGCAGAGAAAACTAACTGTACATCTTATTTCTATGTCGTTAGTATATTTATGTTTTGATGGTCCATTAACAATGATCAATCTTGTTCGTTTATGTGGTCAACCCAATTGGGCTCATGATCTTTGGACAGTATTTTTCTACATCTCTTACTTTCCTATTCTACTTTTACCAATGATCTGTCTTGGTTCATTACCTGAATTACGAAAGAAAGTAACAGGACTCAATCCACGACAACGGCAACCAGTTGCAGCTGCAATAGCAATTCGTACATAAGCACGATTATCGTAGTTTTCAATTTTGACTTAATAAATTCATTATTTTTTTGAATATGGGTGTAGGTATGAATAGTGACTGACTGTCAAACTCATACCCACACCCTCAAGTATACTCAGTCAATGTTTATTCTTTTATACAATATGTTGTATATTTTACTTTTTACACTCTTCTTCTTTTTAAGCATTCGTTGATGCGTTTAAGAATGATTCGAATAGAACAGTGTTGTTGAAAATATCTATGAGATGTCATCAGGGCACATCTAGCAATCTGATATAAATCCATTGAAATTGTGAACGTATTTTGAGAATATGAATATGCGTAAATTGATGAGATTATATGGTATATTTTCATTACACCCACTCGAGCATAGATTAACAAGCAATAACCAATATCGTTCAACAATAATATTCAATTAAATATTCAGAATCTATAGTATTGATTTCATTTTTATTTAGTAGATCGAATATTTAAACAGTTATATTAATTTTATACCATTTCTATTTGTTTAATGTGCAGAGTATGAAAAGAGGCACCAAATGATTTTGTTTTTTTTTTGCGAGTGAGAACGGAAAAGTTATCATGAAGACTATATGAACTTAAGTTGCATAGTAAAGCAGAAATACCAAGAAAGAAATTCTATCATGCGCCTTTATTTCACAGTACTTTATATAAATATCATAAGTTATTGCACAAAATATTTTCGGTAAAAATAATAAATCATTCAAATATTATATAAGTATGCTAATAGGTTTTTTTTCGAACTTATTTAAATGAAGATGTGGCTGTATCTAGGATGTATCATATTTTCACTCATCTAAAATCCACCAACACCCTCAAGATTATGTATACAACTATTGACAAAAATTCATGAAACATCTAAACATGTCTTTTTCTTTCTTTGTGTTTTTATCAATCGAAGAGAGAATATTTTAAAATAACGTTCACTGATATGAAGTATTTCATTAATAAATGTATTAATCCACCTTAATAGATTACCTTTGTAATTCAAGACTTCTTGAAAATTTATTTTCTTTCTCTCACTTTACTCTGCGATCGAAGTTTTCTATGTGCTTTACTATTATACTATATAATACGTGTAAGGAAATATGACTCATCAAATAGAAATAAATTATAAAAACAAAACAAAATAAAACATTATTTCATGATAACATTTAGTTATCAGAATTGTTAATTGGTAAGACAATAACGAGATTAATAAAATTGTTATGTTGAAAATAAAGAAAGAGTGAAATGAGTATAACAAGAAGAAAATTGTCTGTTGTTATTAATGTAAAATGAGATAATAATGATAATGTGTTTTATTTGAATGTAAATCTACTTTGTGTCTAATTTCAAATATGTGAAATAAAAATGAAAACGCTTTTATGTTATATATTGTCAATTGATGACTTTCAAGATTATACCTCTTATGTTTGTTGCAATCTTTACCTATAACTATTTTTTTCGCTTCTTTCACACATGTGCTTGATCATATTTTGCCTCTTTCTCTTTCTGTTCTTCGACATCAATATAGAATACAAAAAAATATTTTTCGTTTCGTTTATTCATCCAAACAAGCGAATACATATATAGGAAATTTTCGTTATAACTTCATGACAACACCATTGAATTTGAATAATCTCATCAATGCGAAACCGAGATTACGCATCAAAATTAACACTGATCGATCCTTCATGGCTACTGATGACGACAAATACTTACTCTACTGTCCGAATCACAGTCTTGCAGCTATAGATATACAGACAGGACACGAATTGATAAATGTAAAACGAGATTTTGACGTGTTTGATCTATGTTGGTCATCGTATCTGAATCAATTTCTAATAATGAGTGGACTGGGTGACTACAAACTCTATTCATTAGATATTATTGGTTCAAAAAGTATTGAACAAGTTATAAAATTTTCACAAACAATGTGGAAATGTACATGTCATAGTGAGAGACTACTTGTAAGTAGTGGTTACGAAGGAGCTATCATTGAAGAATACAATATGAATAATTTTAAATTGATTCAAACATACAAAACACCAATCTCATGTCGAGAGAATCAAGAAATTGTATCAATTCAATTTAATACTGATGGAACATGTCTTGGTGTTCTTCTTCGATATGGACGAAAAGATGAATATTATGGAGTACCACTTGAATATGATTATTACACCTTTGAATTACGTAATAGTTCGAGCCAGATGAATTTATTGAGTTGTTATACAAATCTACCTAACATGAATTATGACCTTCTTCCATTCGCAGATGGTCAATTTATGGTTTATGCATTTATGGATAAGAAATTCTTGTTATTTGATTGCAATGGTAAACTTAAAGAAACAATTCACTGTGATGGAACAAACATAGTTTCAATGACAATGAGCATTAAGAAAAACTCTCTTATGATATTAACACGTTTACCCGATGAACTTCATTTTTATGACATTTAACTTAGTTTTTTCTTCAATACAGTCAATATTTAGAATAAAAACAACAATCCATTGAAATATATGAAGAAAGAGATTTTTTATTAAATAAACTTTTTTCATATCAAAATTAAAAATCTCTCTCATCATTTTATACATAAATATTCAAACGTTCACATTTTTTACATTAAAAATAGTTCGTTTATTTTATTCTTAATAAGAGTATCCGGGTGAGTATGATCAATATAATACATTCTCACAAAAAAATAAAGCAGAAGTTAATAAATATATATGAATGTATAATGAGAAATTATCCATGACTATGATATTCTCTTTTACATAAAAATTAAATCGGCTAAGAGTTCAGCTATTCAAAAAATACATATTTAATATTTGTATAAAAAAACCATCAGCGGATTACATGTAAAGTTGATTAAACATTAAAAAAAGAATTTAAGTTGATGAGAATGAACAATTGTTGAATGGATCGAAGAAACTAATGAAACATTTTGGAAAAAATAGTTTGTCAATAAAAGATGTCGATTCAAGAAAAACTCATGTCACGATGATGTTGAAAATGACGATGGACGAAATGATGATGCAACTATATATAAAATGGATTATGAGAATGAACAAATTTATTACGCTGACGTAGAAACATTTCCAGGGATAATACTACTTCATCCATCTCAACAAATTCAAAATGATATGATGGCAATGATGGCTGCCAGAGCAAATATATTAAATGATAAAGAAAATCCGATTGTCGTCTCAACTGGTAATACAAAAACACAAGAGCACTCTCAACAGGGACACTTAAATTAATAATGATCGATATTCCTTTGTTCTTTGTTCTTTTTTCAGTTTCTCACGTTTACAGTTTGTTATTTTATGTTTCAAATGACTGTTGTTTAATTATAAAATTTAAACAAATGAAGACATATTGATAAAGATGGGGCACACCATATTTTAAGAAGAAATTGAATAGAAAAATAATTTTTTTCTCTGCCAGGAGAACATGTGTAATGTATCATCTGCTTTGCGTTGCTATAATTTGAATTATTTATTGCATAGCATGATATCTCTCGTTGAAACGACCAAAATAGAAGTTTTTCATTTTCTTTGTTGTCACATTACTTGCATCGCTTGATTGCTGTTGAGAGTGTGGATGTGACATTTGTATTTAACTCATCCACACTCGTCCTAGGTCTTGATAATTGTTTGTATTCATGAGTGTATCTCGGTTGAAATTGTCTATCTTGCTACATTTACATTTATTGTTCGATTCATCTGGTATTCCTTACATTAATAGATAATGATTCTCTTTACACCTTATAGTTAATTTATATTATTATTACACATTTCTCTCTCTTTTTCTTTTGATTTTAAAATATATGTATAATTATATTGTTTTTCTCCTTTCCGCTTCTCTTCATATACATGATTTTGTAAACAAGAGAGATTGTATCGAGACATCACAGAAGCATATTTGATGAGATATTGCTAGTGATGAATGTTCAAAAGAATGAATATGATATTTTATGCGGAAACACTTACGAGTCAAAGTAATTAAATTTTTCTCATTTTTTTATATTTTATGTCGATGATAAGATCATCATCACGTTGCGATAACTCGTGACGACATATTTATAATCTTTTTTTCTTTTCTGAAAACGCCTCTTACTAAATTTAATTAAAGAAAAAAAGCTAGAAGATCGTTATAAATAGGTGTGCTTTAACTCTAATATTCGTTATTTAATGAAAACACAAAGAAGTATGTATACATAAGTTCCGTCAATTTTTTAATCTTATTTGAACCGATTCGAGAGTACTAATCATGTAACGATTCATTTGATAAACTGTTTTCGTTACTGTGTTACAATATTATATTTAATATATACTGGATCTTTATTGAAAATTAAAAGAACTCTGCCATATTTTCTACTCTACTTCTAAGAAGACTTTTCTATCTTTCTAGTAGATCTTTTTTTCTATGGAGATGAGACTTATTAGTAACGATTGTCGATAAATATTCATCGTAGATGTATATGAAAATATTCAATTTGATTATAATCCGATAAAAGAAAATAAAAAGTCGATTTTTCTTTTAAAAAAATAAGATATTGAAATTTTATTCTTTTAATATTATCAAAGTTCAACATTATTAATAAAGCGTTTGTTTTTCCTGAGGAATATCATTAATGAATAATGAATAAGATCAACGATGCATATGAAAAAGATATTAAATAATCTTATGAGTTTAGTAAGTAAATAAGATTTAATGAACGTTAGAATCATTCTAGACATAAGTAGTTCATCGTATTATGACAGTCTTTGTAGCTGTGAGGACATTTATCTTTGCTGAACACATAAATAAAAGGAAGAAATAAGTAGTGATTTTAATTTCTTTCATCTATTTTCTATATAAAACAATAGATTAACATCTATCGACAATGAGTAGCTATGCATCAATATTAACACAGATCTTATCTAACATTACATTATATATCGATTATATTACTTTAATTTTTGGTACAATTGGTGGTATTTGTAATTTAATAACATTTACTAGTCGACAGATGCGTCAATCTGCCGCTGTATTCTATTTATTATATGGAACAATCTTTCAATTATTGACTATTTTATATTGTGTTTCAATGCGTTTGTTTTATGATCGATCTGGAAGTAATTTACAAAATGAATCATCTATATTTTGTAAATTACGATATTATTTTGTTGTAACATTACCTGCACTTGCCTCCTATTATATGTTTTTGGCTACTCTCGATCGATGTTTTTGTACATCTATCAATGTTAAAATACGTGCATGGAGTCAAATTAAAATTGCAAAACGATTGTCAATCGTTATGCCAATAGTTGGTTTTATAATTTCAATCCATATATTTATTCTTTATGATATTTATAATAATTTATGTCAAATTAAACCAGGAAGTATTTATACTTTTATCTTTACAGGTTATTTAATTGTTATTGTCACATTTTTACCGAATATTCTTATGTTAATATTTTCTCTTATCACTGTATCGGCTGTGAGAAATTCACGACAACGAGTCAATACTACAAATCGAGTCAATAGTATGCCAAATAGACAGCGTCCACAACGTTTAGAATTAAAACTTATTAAGGTTACACATTTTCTTTTCAATTCATAATTAAATTAATCTATGAATTTTTTTTAAACATTTAGATAATTGTTATACAAGTAATTCTCAACGTCTTACTTTCTCTACTACGTCTTGGTTCGTATAGTTACAATATCATCACCAATAGTATTTCCAATCCAACAATCAATCAACGTACTGCAGCAGGATTCGCTATATCACTTGGTGGTTCTTTATATTTTTTTAGCTATGCCATACCTTTTTATGCGTCAATGATTTCAACAAAATATTTTCGTGATATATTTTATCAAAGAATTCTTCTTTTCTATCGTCGTTGTCTGAGACAATTTATATAAACAAATCGATATTAATTATTCTTATTATTAACTCTTATCCAAATAAACATTAGAAACAATCATCAATACTTCTAACATTCATATAGTATTTTTTCTTTTAAATTAAATAAAACGTTTAGTTCACAAAAGGTTTTCTCATTATATCCGATAGTTTATATAAAGTAAAAATCAAATAAAAAAAAGATGTCTGTCAGTCAAACATGTAATGTATGAATATAGTCGGATGTTTGTAAGCACATTCACATTCTATTTATCAATTTTACTAATGATGAAAGATATTTTTCAAGGCAAGGAAAGGAAAGCAAGCAAATGATAGGAACAATCTTGATACTTGAACATCTATTTGAAAAATCTATTATTGGGAATTTGAATATATTCTGTCAAGAAAAGTTTCCCACTCTTTCCATAAATAAATTTGAACGAAAAATAGAAAAAACATCATTAATGAATATAATCTAAATAGAGAAACATACAAATGTAATAATCAAAGTTCATTAATGAAGTAAATTCACAAATTGTTCACTTAGTGGAAAATCATGAGAGAAAAATATTTGTTTCATATGTATGATATTTCATGTTATTCATTTTGACTGATCTTATGCGGTGGAGTGAAAAAAAAGTATTCATATGCTTTTTAATGCACTTCAAACATTTTCTGTCGGTATGAAATAATCACTGCGTTACACTCTAAGATAAGAATAGCTGTGCTTTGATGAGTTTGATAGATTATATATTCCATATAAAACTTGTATACAATTACATTAATTAGAAAGAAAACGATTCCGAGTTGCGTATTTGAAAGAATATCAGTAAGGATGTCTTCATCGACTGTTTCAGCACTTAATTTTGCTTCGTCAGAAGTAACGATCTATTTAGGCACCCCACTTCTTCTTACTGGTCTTATTGGTGGAATATTCAATATTATTGTTTTTCTTAGTCTACAAACATTTCGACAAAACTCATGTGCATTCTACATGATAGTAATGTCGTGTGCTAACATTGGCCAATTGTTGATGGGTTTACTTTCTCGTCTTGTAATCACTGGATTCAATGTCGATTGGACAGTTCAATCAGTCTTCTATTGCAAATTTAGAATATTCATGTTGTATATATGTTCACTTATCTCTTTATCATCTATGTGTTTGGTGACAATTGATCAATATATGGCAACTTCTTCTCGTCCTCAGTGGCAACAATGGAGCAATATTAAAATAGCTCGTCGCCTATTAGCAGTGTTTATCACAATTTGGATTCTTCATGCAATTCCAACTTTGATATACTTTAATCATGTTGTATCATCAATTACAGGAGTAATTACGTGTACGAGTACAAGTGCCATTTATCAGCAATACTACACCTATGGTTATGTACTTACTTTACTTGGAATTGTACCTGCTTTTATTACAGTTCTATTCGGATGTTTAGCTTATCAAAATGTACGACAACTATCACATCGTACATTACCTCTTATTCGACGTCAGTTAGATAAACAATTAACAACAATGGTTCTCTTACAAGTCATCTTCAATTTCTTTGCTCTTGTATCACCTCTGATTACAACGATTCTTCTACTACAAAATAATCTCATTAAAGATTCAGTAATTCTTGCTCAAATACAATTAGCAAATTATACCAGCTACATTCTTTATTACTTTTACTTTGCAGTAAGTGTCACTCGTTTGTTGAGTAATGTTTTTTTTTCTTATATTTATGTTTAGAGTCCATTTTATATTTATATATGTGTTTCTCAACGATTTCGTCAACAATTTTTTTATGTAATCTTTGGCGTTCATCTCAAGCGATTCCGACGACCAAGAATTATTATTAATCAAGTACTACCAGAGACATAACAAGGATTGTTAACCATAATCAAGAATCTATAACTAAAACTCTTCAGTGATTAATTCTTTATAATATAAATTATATTTTATTGTCTCTTCAAAATGATTTATCTATTGAAAAAGTGGAATTTTACAAAAACAAATATCCATTATTGTGTGTAGTAATGTTTTTCATTTAGTTTTAAACCTTATTCCTATTTTTTTCAACATTATAAATGAGCAAATCAAGTAGAAAAGCTTTGAGTATACAAGTATAGTAGAAGAAAAGTTGTTATCTTGTATATTAATCTTCTTATGATTATTAGAATATCTATGAGCATCTATAGAATTAGAAGAATTGAAAAGGATTGGAAAAAGACAAAGAAGACGATTTTTCTTGGATATTTCCAAACTCGTACTTTTTAAGGAAAAGAACAGAATTGTGAATGAATCATTTTTTACGTAGTTGTATCAAAATAAAAATAAGTTTCTTTTTGCTTTAAATTCATTCGTAAAAAATCATCTTGTAAGTTACTTTTGTTAGTATAATCATTGAATAATGTTTCTATTTGTTTTCTTTCTTATGTATTCGAAGTTGATTAATCTAAAATATTTATTTCCAATTAAAATTCTAATCAAGTATTACTTTGAAGATTTGAAAATATTTTCTTTTAATTCAAGTCAACTTTTGACATTGAATGAATATCAAATTGAAAGAATTTCTTATTTAACTGCATTGGTCTCTACTGGATCTCATTTCGATTCAATTAAAATTTAGGACGGCTGTTATTTACCGTGACACGTCAGTTACGCGCGCGACAGTTGCGCGCCGACACTTGCGCGCAAAAAAAATTCTTTTCGTTCTGTTTTCGTCTGATTGAATCAGTTATATATATTAACAGAAATAAAGATGTTCTGTTAGTGAGATTGGTTTATTAAAAAAATATATAGAAGTTATCAATATTGCTTTTTGCTTCAAAATGAGATTAAAACTAAACAAAATAAATCAGATAAAAGTATAAGGAGAAAGTATATATATATATAATAATTTCTAAAATATAAATGTCTCCTATAAATTCAGTCAAAGGCAAAGACCATCGCGCAAAATATGAAAAAATTGATCTTCGAATACGAAACATGGTTGAAGAATTTCATACTGTTTCGAGAAACGACTATTTTAAAATAGCCAGATCAATATTTAATTTTTGAACGAGTATATTTTTTATTTTCAATTATTGTTCACTGAGCGTATTTGTTTGTTTATTGTAAATAAATACTATTTATTTCTGTTAATAATTTATATCAAAAGATTTTTTGAAATTAAAAACAATTTTATCATCTTTTTCTCAATTCACGCGTAAAAGTGTCAGTCAATCGTTATTTACTCGGTAGAACAAATATTTACTGATCTATCTAAAAATTGTAATATTTTATCTATTATCACTCTTTTGAATTTTCTTGTCATTGGATTAAATAAAAGTCCGACTTTTGAAGAAATTGATTTGACTTTCTTTTCGAATATGGATTGTAGTCTCACACACATGTGTACGTTTAATACCGTTGAATTTCTTTTTATAGGAATCTATGAAAAATAAATCTTTTAAGAGGATTATGAAAGATGTGAACACTTAAAAAATGAAAGTAATTAGAAGAAATGATTACATTGAATTTTTTCTATATAGGAAAAGTAGACACAATCTTTATATTTCGATTAGAAATAATAAATTTGAAGGATTCGTTTGAATGTCTTTGGAACTAAAATAATTTTTTAATTTGTCATTAATTTATCATTTGAAAAATTTGATGAGAATATTATCATCTCTTCTCAGCGATTCTTTGGTATACTGTCATTGAATCGAAAATATTTTTTGAAATAGAATAGTAGGCATAAAAGAAGAAAGAAGAAAATAGAACACATGTAGTATTTATATGATGTAACTTTCTTTTTTTTTTCTTTCCTTCTCTTTCAATTTTTGTTTGTGCCAATCTCTTCTTATTTCATATAACATAATTGTGAATATGTCCTTCGATCTCTTGAATCTCTCTAAAAGAAAGTATTGATACTAATATAGGAGAAAAAACAAATATATTTCTATTATACATAATGAATTGTCAATATAAACATGAACATTCCCTCGAACAACGTCGATTTGAATCTGAACGTATTCGAAGACGTTATCCTGATCGTATTCCTGTTATTGTTCAACCATCACAATCATCATCATCATCATCACTTTTAGCAACATCATTATTTCGTTCATTTTCATCTTCATCCTCATCATCTTCATCATTATGTAATGAAGTAATATTATCACGTCTTGAAAATGAGAAATTTCTTGTTCCATCTGAATTATCCTTTGGTCAATTTGCTTATAATATTCGACGACGTTTACGTTTACGATCAGAACAAGCATTATTTTTTTATATTGGTTCAGATGGTAAACAACCAATATTAAGTTCAACTATTGCAGTATTATATCATCAAAATAAAGATATCGATGGATTTCTATATGTTTTTTATGCTGATGAAAAAGTTTTTGGATAAAATAGTTTTATATTCATTTTTTTAATAAAACATTCTAATCATTCCATTTTTGTATACATCACAAAATAATTTAAGGTTACACATCATTAGAATAATAGAAGCGAAATATACATCATAATGCAAAACATTTTCTTACGAATTTAAATTTATTTTTAGAGAATATTTTAATACATAGAAAGAATAACATAAAATTATCAATAAGAGATATATTATTAAAGTATATTGAACTATCGAATCCTTTCTTTTCCTTTCTTCATCGATGAATCAATAATTATATAGAAATTGTTTCTTTTGAAAAAAAATATATATTTTTCTCTTCTTAACTCATGCAGAGCTCATTGAAAAAAAAGAAGAACAGAAAAAAAAATCGAATTCTTTTCATTGAAAAAAAAACGATTTGTAATTCCATTCATTTGAAACTCACTCAAAAATAAAATTCAATTGATTTCTATTGAAAAAATCATTTCTAATTCCATTCATATAAAACTCACTTGAAAAAACAAATTCAATTCTTTCTAGAAAAAAAAAAATCATTTCAAATTCTAATCATCCAAAATTTCTATTATATATATATTACAAATAGAAAATAAACTATCCGCAATATTCACATACAAATCAACTCTTTAGTGAAAAAATATAATAAAATTAATTGATTATTTAGATTAATACAAAAATAAATAAAGAAAATTTACATTTTTTTATTTCTAACTCCTTCTTTTTCCTTCAACAACAGTTGATTATCATATCTATGAACAAATATTTGTTCTCGAAAAAGAAATCCAGATTTTAGTCCGGTATATTCTGTGAGATTATTTATTGATTAAGATTTCATCATTTTTTGTATAAAATCAAGGTTAAATAGTTCGAAATATTATAGATGACGTCTTCACTCAATATACAATTTTGATGAAATTTCTTTCAACTTTCGATTTCATATCATTATGACATGTGAGAAAAAGAATTATTTAACTGGATAAAAATAAAAATACCTTTAGACTTACAATGTGTCTTATTCAATGTATATTTATCGATAGAACGAAAATAATAATCTTGTTTATTTTCATCAAATCATATTAATACACACATTCACATTCGCTTTCTTTTAAACAAAATTAGTTTCAATTTCGATTTGAAATCAATCTCTTCCTATGAAATTTATTTTAAAAATCAATTCTTATTTGTACATAGAAGAGAATAGTTTTTTTTCTTTAAAAAATTTAAAAGAATCCACCACCATAGCCACCACCACCACCAAATCCTCCTCCATAACCTCCTCCTCCGAATCCATTATCATAACCATATCCATAAGTTGATCCAAGTCCTCCACCTAAATTTCTGTTGATATCATTATTAAGCCATTGATCAACACCCGTTTGAAAAACACCTAAAATTAACTAAGAAATTTCTATTTTATTTCGAGATTAATAAGGTTACCATTGCCAGGAATAAAATTATTTACAAATCGATCAGCTGCATTGTCAATAAATGCATCAGCTATATTTGCACCAAAACCAGCCATTACTTATTTTCTATCTTTATGTTAAAATACAAAGGTAATTTGAATGTTTTTATAGACAAAATTTTGTTTAATCATGTATGTCCATATAATAAATAATATTATTATTATTATTATTCATAATATGGGCGTAGAAAAGAAAACGCCCTTCTCACCTCTACGCTTTTATTATCATGCACATGAATGACTAAGTGATCTATTCGATGTCTTTTCGTTTAAATATGATTTAATAATGAAATACAAACAAAGATTTTCTTTAATATTTAAACAGATTAAATAAAATTCGTTTGATTTCGAAGACAAAAGTAAATCGTCGAAAGTTGCAAAGATTAGTTTTAATTCTATCTTCGTCAATGATTAAACTTGTCGTAAAAATATTCTTTTCGATAAAATTCTATGCGATATTTAACAATTGATGAAGAGTATTTCTTTAGGAATTAAAATAGAATATTTCTCTATTATTTCTTTAATGAAAACAAAATGAAAGTTATATCTAAACACGTGTTTTATGCCAATTTATTCAAGGTATCAAACGGTTTTTTTTCATTCTTTACTTTTACATAAATGATAGAAACCGATAGATGAGGGTGTATGTGTATTCGATTGAATACCCTCAATCATATCCATCAAGCAGAATACACAAAGTTTAAGATAAAGTTTTGTGAATTCTTCTAATAAGATATACGAATTATTTATTAACTTTATCTGATCAATTTCTCTATCAAATTGGAATTTAACGCATCTTGTAGACCTTGATGAATTATGTTTACCATATAAAAAAGATTCGCGTACTTTGCGTGTCTATGAAAAAAAATCTATTTGCAAAAATAATGGATTGAATAAGTTAACAAAATATAAGTGTACCAGAAGATGTGAGATTAAGATAAACAGAACACTCACACTTATCTATCCACAATTATAAATCAAAAGATTGTGGAACAAAATTATTCAAATATATTAAATATCTCAATGGATATGAATGATATTTTAATCATTGGTTACGAAAAAAATATTTTTTAAATTTCAAATAATTTTATTACTATAATAAAGAGTAATCAGAGCAATTAATAGAAAAATAAAATTGTGATATAAAGGGAAATTCTAATGATTGGAAAATGTATAAATATATTTTTATCTCTTCGAAACATGATATTTAACTTCTAACTATGTTTTGTTAGAGTTTTATTTAATAGAAAAATGTTTAAAATTTATTCAAATTTATTATTAATAAGAAAAACTTTGTCAAATTAAAATATTTTTATATAAGTACAAAATTTTTCAATTGACAAATCTTTATTTTTCAATAGATAAATAATCATCGTATGAGAAAAGTTTTCCTAGAAATAATACAACTAGAATTCTTCTATTAGTTCAACATGTCGGATGTGTACAGAAATGGGGAAGAACGATAATTTAATTCATAGATTGATTATTAATTCTCTTTGAATCATATATTATATTTAAATATTATTTCTCATTGATTAAAATAACAAAAAGTAAATAATGAAATTATATTAGTTTGAAGAATATTAGTTGGATATTTGATTAGTCAATAATCTATGTGTATAGTTGATTGAATTTTGTTGTTTTATCAATGATAAATTATCTAATATAACCATCTATTTCAAATATCTGATAACATATCAATCGTGAACATCTACAATAATCTTGAAAGTGTGGATTCATGTTTTCTGCATCAAAACTCCCCATCCGATGTTTTTAAGATCTGCGATTTGCTGACTGTTTCAGTGAAAAAAAGACAATATAAGAGAAAAGTTTTCTCAATTTTGAATTTATAAAAAATAATTTTTATATTTTAGAGTTTATTTTTTAAGCCAACGGACTGTACGACCGAAACAACTATTTGAATGGTTCCACTATCGTTTTTGGTATAAGCAAAAAATAGACATTAGACGTCAAATGAGTGACGGAGAGTGATGAAAACTATCATTGCAAGTAATTTTGTATAGGATGAGTTTGTTTTTGACATAAGTGCGTGCTCATGTCATTCACATCGAAATATGATAGAAAAGAGAAGAACAAGCGAGTGGATGTGATAGTTTTAAAAATAATTAATTAATTATTTAAAGAAAACTAAGACGTAAAAGATGATTTAATATTCATTTGATCTTAGATAAAGAAATTAAAAGTGCGAGATGTCTAGTATTGTTGAAATAGCTATAGAAATATCTTTTTGGAGTCCAGTTGTACTCTTTTCTATTGGAATTCCATCAGCGCTTTTTAATACAATTATTTTTGTGGGAATGAAAACATTTCGACAATCTCCTAGTGTTTATTATGTTATTGGTCAATCATTATCTGATCTAATTGTTTTATTAATTTTACTTATTGAAAATATCTCATCAATATCCGTATCTACTTCTTCAATGACATGTAAATTAATGCTCTTTTTTAGTCAATTAACAGTACCTTGTGCAATGACTTTTCTTTGTCTATCAGCATTTGATCGTTGGGCATGCACTTCTCGATCAGCTCGAATACGTCATTTAAGTTCAAATTATGTCGCTCGTCGACTCTTTCCAATTCCTTTTCTTTTCTGGTTATTGATTGATATTCCCTATCTGATTTTTTGTGATTTAATTCCACCTACATTCGATTGTTATTTCACAAATGATGTTTTTGGTGAAATTGCTATTTATTTTCTTTCTCCTATTTTCTCTGTTCTTCTTCCTTTGCTCGTTTTAATAACATTTAGTATTCTCACATATGGAAATATTCATCAACATCTTATTCGAAATCATTTATCAATGTGGGAACAACAAATGACAAGAATGATAATTATTCAAACTCTTTTAAGTATTTTCTGTACACTTCCTCAATTTATTTTTGTTATTTATTCAATAGTCACACTTAACAAACGTCCAATGAGAAGTTTTTATCAAATTTCTATTGAATTATTAATTAATCAATGTACTATTTTTATTATGGGTATTAATTTCATTTCTTCATTCTACATTTTTTTTCTCTCTTCACCACGTCTTCGATTAACAATCAAAAAATATATGAAAAATCTATGGAATTTGAAAAATAATCAAATTATTCCAATGAACATTACTCAGATAGGACGAAGAAAAACAGCAATTCAAAATCATCAAAGATAATATTAACTCGTCTATGTAAAGTAATCAAGTAAATTCAGCTTTGAAAGGAATATTTAACTACAAAATCGGATTTTCACAACTTTTTTTTAAATAAAAATACAATGTTAATTTACTCCGTTATTTTTTCTTTTTTGTGTCATTCTAAGTTGAGTCTTGTATAAATCTAGTCATATTGTTAAAAGCGTTATGTCATTTTCTACCGAAAGAAAAATACTTCGAATTTTGAACAGGTATTTCATCACGCTATAATATATTTTCGTCGTCAAAAAATTCCATAATAAAAACAAGAAAACTCTATAATGTTGTGACATTTTTCATACAAGATTTTTCAACTATCTCGAGAACTACAAAAATTAGAGACTGCGTTATGTTCTAGTTATCCTAGAAAAATGAGCAGCTTTAGTTAAAATCTTCAGTTTCTATAAAAGAATTTATGATCTTGTAACGCTGTGACACAGTTTTTGCGTACTTTAATATCATATTTTTATTTAAACGTTCGAAAAAAAAAACATTCTTACATCTTTTACTATTATTCATAGATTTAAGTGACTCCATCGATTTAAAAAATACTATAATAAAGTATTAAACTTCAAAATAACGCATTTCAACGCTTTATCTGAAGAAAAACAAAATTGAAATAGATACATTAAGATTGTGAGTATGAGTGTCATATATATCACAAGGCAACATCCATCCAACCATAGCTATCGATCCATGTCGGTTTTTGTTACTTTAGCATCCCTACAAACAATACAGGCTGATAATGATCAAAAAGAAGAATTTAAAAATGAAATTCTATTTTTTTTATCTGCACAAAGTACAAACATAATTCAATCGTTAATTAAATATCCCATCAAAATCTGTTGTCTACTAGTAATGAAATACTTCCAAGAAAAGACATTACAATGTATATTTGACACCAATGATATGTTTATTATTGATAAAGAAAAAAATTATTGAAAACAATGCACAAAAGAAGCAAAATAATACCAGTTTTGTATAAGATCAAGGAGAAAATTCAACATAAAATAGAATTAAGTCGAGAAAAGTATAACAAATATAAAAGAGTCAAGAAGCAAAGACAAACAAGACAGTGATTGTGATACGCAGAAGGATTAAATCCCTGCAAAGTAGTTTTGTTAAATAAATTGTTGAATATTTATAAATGTCAAATATTTGTCATTATATTCAGTTTTTCCATCTGTGTGCAGTGATTATTGACGTTATCCTCATTATCATCATTGTTCACAAAGGGAACACGTTCATAACTAACAGAATCGATTGCTTGCAAGTTACGCTTTGACATATAATAGGCGGGCAAAGCAAATAAAAGAAGAACACACATTCCAATAGCCATATGAAGAACAAAATAATAAGCGATTAACATCGAATTTCTATGTTCATCAGGATCTTTTGTATCTTCATAATGAGCATGAAATGGACTATAGAGAAAGAAACCGACCGTATAGAACCAGGAACCTTGTAAAAATGTACAGTAAGCACGCATCAATGTAGCATAAATCTGCTTTTCACGTTGAATTATTTCAAAAGTACCACAGATAATTGAAGCACAAATGGCAAGCGCAAGAAAAACGTGAAGTTGAACTTCGATCGGAGATCGACCATGACCATGAAAATAGAATGATATTGCTTCGGCAGCAAAGGCTACGTTAACGGCGACAATACTCAGATGTTCCGGAATGGGAACTCGACAATGAATAAGAAGATCAATAATACCAACAAGAAAAAACATCATATACGTAGCAATATGTTGGTAACTATTCGCACCCATATAGAATGATATGTGACCATCTCTATGATGGAATCCGATACTTAATTCAGTTGCAATACCAAAACCTGTGCTAATGATAATAAAAAGAGCTTCTATCGGTAATGCAGCCACTCGTCGTCCGCAACACTGTAGTGGAAAAGTCAGAGAAACGTGGTAAGATTGTTTACGTTGTCGGCAGACGAAATAACGTAACCATGCTGAATAAGTCCACCAGAAACTCAATATGAGAAAAATAGTACCTGGAATGAGATGTCCTGCAAAAGTTCCCATCTTATCAAAATAGAAATACCGTAAAAATTGATGTGTTCACTCTTATAAACGCTAATAAAATATACTAACTTTCACTTTTACTTTTAATACACAGTACGGGAAGAAAAAAAAGAAAAAAAAAGAAATAATATTGTCGTTACTCAGCGCAACTCAAACAATGTCGTTCTATTCAACCATCATACCGATGTACGAACGAGTAAAAAATTACGTATTCTACCGTCTATTTTTTAGACATTACTTTTTATGGGTCTAAATTTTGATTCACAAGTATACAAATAAAGAAGAACAGAAAGAAAGAAAGAAAAGAAATGTATAAGAGGAAATAAAGAACCACAAGAAAAGGATAGAAACTTAATAATGAGTATATTTATATATATATATATCATATAATCATTTAAATTAAAGAGAAGACATATTTATAGAATATATAATTACCAAGATTCATATGTACAGCTCGAAAAAATATATTACGTTAAAAATTAGTGACATCTGCTGTTTGCTTAATAGAAAATGTATTAGTAATAATTTACTTGAAAAACAAGGACAATCATGACGAGAGAGAAGGATGTGAGTATGAGATAAAGGAGATATCAACATTCACATTCACACTGATTATCTATGCCATTGCTGTTATTTTGATGGAAGATGATAATAATATCGACAAGAAATCCATTCATATCATCAAATCAATCAATCTGTGAATATCTATCTATTGAATTCGAAAAATTGTATTATTCATGTTGATGCATTAGCGCTGCTTTTATTTTGTTAATATCTCGAACTTTCCATCGTGATCATTGTACTCTCCTATGTTTTAAAGGTATTTGTACGAAATATTATAATGAAGAAAGAGATTGTTCGAATATTTATATACTGGAAATAATCTGAGGTTGAAAACAAAACAGAATGAAGTGTATATGCTATGTTACAAAATAAAAGTCAAAGATAATAAAAGCACACCAATTTTCAACTAGTTCTTTTATTTTTATTTTTCATGTTGATAATTTGATCTGGTACGCAGCAGATACACACACGCATTTTTAAAATTTCTTCTTGGTACTCACCATAGTATCTCTACACACCAAAAGATGAATCACACAGAAATTTATTGATCTTGATAGCGTGGGTTTCATGAGAAGAGAGAGACTATCCTGACGCATTATGGTAAGTTCGTGTCAAATATTTAAAAACGAATTTTGCATTTGACTGTGTCGATGATAATGAAATATGAGCATTGATAACATACACGAGTTTTTATTTTATGCCGACGAAAGAAGAAAAATATTTGTTTAAGATTACGTACACTATTCTATGTAACGATTTTAGACGTCTTTATCATTGACTTGTTTTTTCTTAGGACGAACGTTGAAAGAGAATTGCAAATTGTATACAAAATTTGTATCTATTCTTTTCCTAATCTGCCGATACTGATGTATGTATTATTTCGGTTGACAATATCTTTAGAGTGTAGGTGTGGTGGGAGAAATAAAAAAGAAGAAACGCACACCTTCAGTTTCGCTCAAGTGAACTGGACGTGATTCACGAGTTTATCAGTTCTTCTCAATTAAAACTATCATAGTTCTAATAAAAGACGCTAACCAGGTGTCATCAAAGACCACGTTTGACGGCGAGTCATAACCATTACAGATTGCGAAAAACGTTATTATTTGTCATTAACTAATGTTATACCATAGTTAATTCATGCTTCAAATTTTATTCCTACAGAGATTATTCTAACAGCTTTTTATAACCATATTTTCGGTTTAAAAATGAAAATTTTTAAAAGACAGACCGATCAGGCGACATATACATAGATCCCTGATTCGCACCACATTTCAGTCTACAAGTATTAAATGAACAAAAACCAACTGATAGAATTCAAATCATATTCTATTTCTATGGTAACAAATCTCGATGATTTCAGAAAATGTTTCAGTAGAAAATGAATTTTATTTTCAACATTATTTAACAAACGAGATAAAAGTAAGAAACTCTTTATTTTTTCCAGTCTTTCATTGTATTATATCTAAAAAGTCAACAAACGAGTTGTCTCGCATACAAAAAAATTTCCAAGCGATAAAAGATTATTTTACCTGTTATCTAAATAAAAGATTTCGTCGAAATAGAAATATGAGTAATAAATATTTTCGAGCATTTTGAATAAAATAATTTTAAAAATGTCGCATACAAGATATGTTTCAACAATTGATATTAATGATGATGATGATGATGATGACACTGTTGCTATTAGAAGTCAACAAGTTAATGTTAATTTAGAATTAGGACAAATTCGAGATGTTGGACACACAACTTACATTCGTTCTACATATGCAGGTCGTTATAATTTTGCTGTTAAACAATATAATCACTATGATACAGAAAATGTTAATAAAAAGCGATATATGCGTGGTGGTCGATTGTTTCTGTATGGTATTATTGTACTTATACTTTTCATTGTATCTATTCTATTAATTAATCAAGCAAAATCTAATAAAGCTTTAATAGCTATACCTATTATTATTTCAATAATTTATTTATTTATAACATCTTATAATTGGCATATTCATCGAACAAATGCTTCTCTTATTCATGATAATATGATTAAAGTTCAAGATAAATATTTATCTGGTTCAATAAACGAACATTTTAAAATTCCTGTTCATGCACGTATTCAAAATCGAGAATTAATTGCAGCAACTGATGGAACAACTATAGCAGTATTAGCTCGATTACAACAACGATATCAAAATTTAACTGAAATTGATATAATGCTATATAAAAATATATATCTTACAAAATACGCCTGTTTTCCATCAGAAACTATTTTACATTTTTTATTATTTTTGGGAATATTAATTGCATCATTTACAATCCTCACTGGAAAACAATAAAAAGATTACAATTTATTTTCTAGACAAAACACATTTTCTTTTGCATGTAATTATCATTTCTATGATGAAATAATACTTAGAAAATTCAATTATATATCATCCCTCTATTTCTACAATAAAAATCTTATGATTAATAAGTGCTTCAATACTATCTCTTCTGTCTCTAGAATATTTTCTCGATTTTTTACTAACAGATTCCTCTCGAAATATTGTTGGTATAGATATCTATTTACATCGATCTATCTATTCTTAGACTGAAACAAATAAAATCTCTCTTTTGATCTTTATTTCAACGATAATTGCTTTCTAACTAGAATATTTTCGCAAAACTAGGCATTTCACTCTCTCCAATGAAGTACGTGTATAAGATCATACTGAGTATTATTGTTAGAAAAAGACTTATGTCATATCTATGTTATACTATTTGTCACAGAAAAAAGCACAGAATGAGAAAGAAATGGTCGTCTTATATGCTCATCTTTCATTTATTATTATTCAAGGAAGATATTTTCTAATTCACATAGTTATAATACATAAAATCGATAGTGAAAAAGTTGAATAAATAAAAAAATACTTCTCGTTGTTTTATTATTTTAAAATGATACTGTCATGAAAAACGGAACAAGCATATTCACAGGTGGCAGAGAAAAGCAAATATTTCATTCTAGTTCAATACCATTATCAGATAAAATTGTATTATCTGGATGAATTTGATTCCTTCTGCAACATAACCAAGTTTTCATTGGTCGCCAATATTTTTTCTTTAGAACATATTTTACTTGACGACGATATCGTGATGATGATATCAAAAATAGATAAAAATTAACCTAAAATAAATAGAAGATATTTAGTAGAAATAAACTGAAAAAGAAAAGAAAAGTTTACCGCAATAGTGACACCATTAATTGAATAAAAAACAGTTTGAATCAATCGTTCGATTGCAGATCTGAGTAAATCTATCTGTTGTGTATTGATATTAATTGAATAGACACGATAAATTGTATAAGGTAATGAGAGAATGACATATAACATAACACGAATTAAAACCATTGCAGTTATTTGTTGATCAAATTGACGACGTTCAAGTGGAATTTGTCGACGTATAACACGACGAACATTTTCATAAGCTAATAAACTGAATAATGAAGCAAATACAATTGGAAAGAAACCTGATACAACTGGATAAAAGAAATAGGTGACATATCGAATCCATATTGGATTTATTACAATACATCCTAATAAGGGATTAATACCGAGAAAAAAACTAAATAAAATACTATGGACACACCAAATTAATATGAAAGTAAATACAAGACATTGAGCTAATTTAATTGTACAGATTTGTCTTAAATTTATTCGATAATTTGTTGAACAAAATTGATCAAAAGCAGCAAAACAGATCATAGAAAATGTTATCAATCCAGTTGATTGAAAAAGAATATATCGGGCTTTACACCAGAATAGAGAGAAATTTGTTGCATTATTACCATATATTACTGATACAAATGTTAATATGAGAGTAAAAATTTCATTAATAGAATTCGATATTGATTCAACTAAGAAATAGAAAACACATCGATTCTCTCGAAATTGTTTTAATCGAATAAATACTAATACATTCAAAATATTACTCAAAAGTCCAATAATACTTAGAATACAATTACTATATACTGAATATTCTGAAGCAAATTCAAGAATTTGTGATGGTAAGAATGTTGATGCCATGATAAACAAGAATATATTAATGCAAATCAAATCGTCTTCTTAGTATTTCATTTCTCTTTCCTCTTTTCCCTGAATGATTAATACTTGAAAATTAAAATGTCAAAAACAAAAGCCAAATCTCTGTAGAAGATTAATCAACTGACAGTAACAGTCAATCTATCAAATGAGTAAAATTCAATCTTTTCTTCAAGATATAAACTTATTGTTTCCCGGGTTTGGATTCAAATAATAATGTACGAATGTGATACTACATGATAAGAAATCTCATCAATAGAAACATTAAATAATTATCATATCGAATTTCATTGATTGAATCGTAATTACCACAAATTTTATTCGCATTCATTTAAACAGTTATGATCTTATTAAATGTAACAAATCCTTATGTGATTCGATTTCTTGAACGCCATATTATTATACTAGATTTCAATAGAATATCTGGTTACCTTAGAATTGTGAGAACATGTGTTTCTTCTACTGGATATACTGAAAATTTCGGGATCAGACCAATGTGTAATGATATTTACTTTTTTGATGAAATTAGATAATGTATTGATATACTTACTATAAAGCACTTGCAAAGTTCTTCATCAAGAAAAGCTATAAAGCCTGTTATACGAAAATAAAGGAGATTTATACAAATGATCTCACTGATACAAATATGTGGTTGAAGAATGAATGTCTTTATATATGCCACATTGATGTCATATTTCATACAATAAAAATTATAATTTTTTCTTCTGTATGTTTTTTATTTATTGAGTTTATTGATAATTTTTGTAAGCATTGGTTCAAAACGATTGTTAGCATCTGATATTGTTCCTTCCATTCGATTCATGACATAAGCAAAGGAAAGATTATAGAATGGTGCAGCCAAACCAACACTTCCACCTGTTCCTATAATAACATAAAAATATAGAATATCTATAAAAAGAAATCTCATTATTTAAGTTACCTAAATGACCAAAACTTCCTTGTCCTAATCTAGGAAATGTTTTATCGAAAAGCATAAAACCCATACCAAATGGTGTATGTGTTTGCGAAAATAGATCCAATTCTCCATCTGGTGTATTTGATTTTGTTGCTAATTTCATAGTCTTTTCATTTAATATTCGTTTATATTTTCCATGATCAACATCGCCAATTAATAATGAATATAATCGTGCTATTGAGTAAGCATTTGAAATTCCATTTCCAGCTGGTATTTCTGCTTCATGTGAAGAAATCTCATTAAAGAAATTCATCATAGCATTGAGTGATTCATCATTGAAATGTTGAGATAGTTGACTAAATTCATGTGGTGATACACGATATTCTTCTGTTGATGGTAAACCAATATAAAATTCGAAATTTGATGGAGATGATATTTCATCTTGAATAAATTTTCCCAATGATCGTTTTTTTGGATCAACACGTCGAATAAGTTCACCAGCAAGCCAACCGTACGTAAGTGAATGATAACTATGAGCTGATCCTGGTAACCACGATGGTGATTCTTCTTCTAATTTATGTATCATTGTTGTCCAATTAAGATAATCATCAAATGAAGCAGCAACATTTGGTATTCCAGCACGATGAGAAAGAATATCACTCACTCTTGTATTTTCTTTTCCATATTGTCCATATTCAGGCCAATAACGAGTAACTAGTGACGAATAATCGAGAAGATTACGCTGAACAGCAATTGCTGCAGCTACAGCTACAAGTCCTTTTGTTGTTGAAAAGACTAATTGTAATGTATTATTATCATAGACTTTTGTTCGTGATTCATCAAACCATCCACCTGATAGATGAACAACTAATTTGCCTTGATGATACACCGCGACTGATGCTCCTAAATCTCGATTTTCAACGAAATTACTTTGAAACAGATCATAGATAAACTCCCAACCAGCTTCAATTGTTCCACGAATATTATAATCAATAATTTCACTAGAATTAACCACTAATGAAGCAAGAATAAAGATAATAAAATGTATTGTTTGATAATAACTCATATTTTAACTTTATTTTGAAAGAACAAAGAAAGGAAATAGTTGATATTTATATACACTGTATATGATAGGATTGAGTAAATATCAATATATAAAGTAGTACACAAATAATAATAATATGTATGTTAAGACCAAAAGGATTAAAGTAAAGTGATATCTTATTACTTTATAAGGTAATGATATCTATCTAGTTTTCATACTATTTTAGGGCATTGATATCAATACACATGAATGTCATATTTAGAGTGTGGGTGTGGCTGTGAATGAGATTAGGTTAGAAGAAATATCCATACCCTTCTCATTTCTGAATCCATTAGATAAGATTAATTCGGTGAAGTCAACGATCTGTTATTTAAATATTTCGATTTCTTTCAGTATCAGTTCAAAATCTTCAATATTTGAAATTAGACTGTTCAGCAGCTTTTAACCAATATTTCATCGTTTGAATACGCAATCATCTTCGCAAACTCAATAGAGTAATTCTGATATTTTATTGTAGAATTGAAAAAAACAAAATGAATATTTTTAATTTTAATGGTGATTTTCTCTTAAATATTTAAATCCATATATGTAAATAATTATTTAATTTCCGATCTTGATTAATGCAAGATGTTGATGCTATTTGAGTTTTTAACCATTGAATAATTTCATTTGACTTTGAATTTGATGTATATTCATTATATTGAATATGTAATGCTTGAAGATTGGTCATATTTTGAATAAGAATAAGAATAGATTGACGTATTGTTACTGAAATAGTAAGGATTTTACATTGAATACCTAATGATGATTGACACAAATTTATACATTCTTCTTCATTAAATACTTCATTTAAACATTGAAAATCAAGTTCATCAATAGATTTATTCATAAATTTACCAAATGATAATGATGCTCCGTCTTGATCAATAGATAAAAATTGAAGATCCGATGCTTGATTCAGTAATCGTTGTAATTGATATTGATATTCTTTAGTAAAGGATTTTATGTGAAGTCTTCGAAGTTTTTTCAAACTTGAAACAATCAACCAGAATTGATCATTTAGAGGAAATTTGATGTGTAATGTATTAAGATTATGTAAACGAATATAAGATGGAAATGATTGATTGAAAAATGTTTCAACAGAAATATGAGTGATACTATTATAGAATATTTCATGATCATCATTTGGATAAGTTGATCTCCATATATGTGGAAAACTATCTTCCATGTAAAAAAACTGTTTCGATAACGTTTCTAGATGAAGTTTTTTATGAAATGAATAACAACGAACAAACCAACGACGTTCTTTAATCCAAAATGAACTTCGAAATGAATTGATTAATTCATCAGCTCGTTCTTCAATATTATCATTAACAGGAAGATCATCGGACATTCTCAATTTGAAGGTCTTCAATTTTGGCAAATAATTACATATAAGATGTTCCCATCGATCACCAGTTATCAAATAACAAGACAGTGTAATTTGTAAATGACATAGATTAGGAAGATATTCGAATAAACTCATGAATATTGACGAATGAAAGGTTACCATTCGTAATTTAGTTAATGTTAAAAGAGATGACATTCGATTTTCGTTCACATTATCATTGATTGTAACAGATACTCGAAGATGTTTGAGAGATGGAGCACATTCGTATAATTGAAATATTTTATTATATTGAATTTGTTGACCAAATAAATAAAAAATTTTTAGAGTTGAACAAACTTTTGTTGGTAATAAAAAACTCGATAGATTTCTAATATAAATTGTATATCGACAATGAATAAGTTTTGGTAAACTCCAAATATTATCAATAATCATTTCAAAATCTATTTCATCATTTTCATAACAACGAAATGAAATATTTAAATATGTTACATTTGAAAGATTACAAAATTCACTAACGAGCTTGATTAAAGTTTCACGTGAATGGATGTTTAACAATGTTAAATATCGTAAATTAGTTAATAATGATAATGATGAAATATAAGATAAGAAATGATCGATTTGTCCAGTAGTTGATGAATCGTCTGAAAGTTTTAATGTAATTATTCGATCAATAAGAAATGGTAAATGTTGTTGACATACATCATCAAAAATATGTTTTGAAAGAGATAAACAATTCAAACGATATCTTAGAAATTGTTTATAAAGAAGAAGATTAAAACGTGTATTTAAATCATAAAATATTTTCAGTAAATCAATCGAACAGAGTCAATATAATCTCGTTTGGTAACAATTCAAAATTCATTATTTATCTTTCTTTTAAGATAAAGAAACTATATATATATATGATTACTTAACAAAGCATAGAAAAACGACCAATAAATATGCTATAGACAATTTGCCTAGTCAGAGAATATTCAGGCGATAGCTCTGAACTCGATGCATTAAATGTATATATTTATAATTTCTTGAGGATATGGGTGTGGATGTGAAAGAGAAGATAGAAACACCCACATCCTCAAGATTGAGCTGTAGCGTAAATTAATATTTCGATTTTTTAATAAAGAATCCAATAGCTTGTCAAATCATTTGAGTTTGAGTAAATTGTCATTTAAAACCGACTTAGCAGTTAATTTCTTCACACGACTATAATTCAAATGAATTCCATAAATGAGCCATATAATTCGATAAAAAATAGTATGTATGTAATTGAAACAACTCTTTTGATTCATTATAACTAGGAAGGGTGGGTGTAGGCTACAAATAAAAGACTATAATTATTATGGTATAATATATGTTTTGTCATAAAGACTGTTGATTCTCTTTCATTTTCTCACGTAGTACTGATATCGTTGAGTATTTAAGGAGTGAATATTGTGAAAAGAAGAGGAATAAAGAACAAAAGAGAAGCGATAATACTACTCACACCCATCCAAGAAAAGAAAAGAAAAGAAAAGAAAAGAAAAGAACATGTGCATAGAAGTACACGGAGATACACATTAACTTATTTGTTTTTCATTTTAATAAATTTCAAAGTATTCACAGCTTTTCATAATTGATCTGGTGTGAGTATTCCCCCTATTCGTAACCCACACCGCAAAACCTTGTGAATGAAATAAAATTAAACGTTGTGATTATCGTTGTATTTTATTTTATCTGTTCTGTCAATGATCCCTTTTGTGTAAATCTTTGAATAAAGAATAATAAAAAGAAGAAAAAGACAATTTCTATAGACATAAACACTAATATTTAATCTTCTTGCAAACAATCATTGGATTAACCTTCTGATGATACATATTGTCAATGTAATATATCGATGATTTTATATTTATTTTCATTGTAGATATTTAATTGAATTTCAAATGGCTAAACACGTTGAAAGAGAAAAAGAAAAAGATTCCGATATGAATGTATTGCAAGAGTTGGGATATACACAAGAACTTTATCGTGGTTTTTCTCCATTTATGTCTTTTGCATTTTGTTTTACAACAGTTAATGTTTTAACATCAATATCAATTGGTTTTACTCATGCATTAAATACTGGTGGCTCAGGTATTATTATTTGGTCTTGGATTCTTGGATCAATTTTTACAATTCTTACTGGTCTTTCATTAGCTGAAATTTGTTCTGTTTATCCAAGTGCTGGTTCAGTTTATTATTGGTATTAATATATTTATTCTTTTGATAACATTATTATATAATTTCTTCTTTTTTAATAAAGGGCTGGTCAACTTGTATCTCCTCGTCATGGTCCATTAGCTTCATTTATTTGTGGTTGGTTTAATTTTGTTGGTAATGTTGCTGGTAAGTATAATCATTTCAGTTAATCATTTGTTTATTAATTCTGTGAATAATAAATAGGTGATGCCGCATTTTCATCAGGTTTTGCAACAATAATCAATGCAGCATTTCTCGTAGATGGTAAACCATCATTAAGTGTTGGTGTTCAAGTAGGAATAAGTGTTGGAATAACATTTATATGGGCTATTCAAAATGCACTTCGAATTGATCAACAAGGATGGTTGAATAATTTAGCTACATTTGTACAAATTGGTTCAACGATAAGTATTGTTTTTGTTCTTTTTCTAATGACTCCACAACGAGCAACAATATCTGATGTATTTACATTGACTTATAATGGTACTGGTTTTCCATTTGTTTATGTATGTTTTATTGGTATCCTTTCAACACTTTTTTCATTTTCTGGATATGAAGGTATACATAGAAATATGAAATTCAAATTGTCAATTTTCTTTTTCTTTTTCTTTTAAAGCTGGTGCACATTTAGCTGAAGAGACTCAAAGTGCTGGCAAAGCAGGTAAAGCATATGAATTGATTGATAATTGTGATTGTTATAGATAAATTTAACGTTTTTTCTTAGCTCCTCATGGTATTGTTGGTACATGTATTTGTAGTGCTATTGTAGGTTTGATTTATTTACTTGCTTTACTTTTTGCTATTCCAAATGTATCAACATTTATGGAAACAAATAATAATGAAACAATAAATTTATGTATAGCTATTTATAAATTAGCAGTACCACATCGAGGTGCATTAGCACTTACTATTTTACTTATTATAAATCTTCATTTTGGAGGAATGTCAGGGATGACAGTTACAAGTCGAATTGGGTAAAAGACATTTTAATCTTTGAAAAACAAATTTTCATTTTTATTTTAAATGAAAACTAGATTTGCAATGGCTCGTGATGGTGTATTTCCTTGTTCGCGTTATCTACGATGGGTATTTAAACCAACAAAAACTCCATTAGGAAATGTTTTATTTGTATTTGTAATTGATTCAACACTTCTTTTACTTCAATTAATTTCCACAACAGCATTTGCTGCAATTATTGCAATTGCAACATTTGGTTATCAAGTGTCTTATTTAATCCCAATATTTCTTCGATGTACAATTGCTCGAAATAAATTTCCTCATGGAGAATTTAATTTAGGTCGATTTGGTATTCCAATTGCTATTTTATCATCAATTTGGCTTTCAATAACTTCAATAATTATGCTTTTTCCTTCAAATTATCCAATAACAAAAGATAATATGAATTATGCTATTGTCGTTATTGTTGGTGTAGCTATCATAGCTTCATTTTATTGGTTTATTTCTGCTCGACATTCATTTGTTGGACCTAAACGAACTGATATTGATCCAATACCATTACCAGCAGGACATATTACAGCGGAAGATGTTCGAAAAGAATCAATATTATTAACTCCACCTTCACCTGAAATCAATCATTCTCGAATGTAATTTTATTCATTGGTTAGTTTTCATTAAAAAAAACTTCTTTTAAAATAATTCTTTCAAAATAATGAATATTATTTGTTAATTCATGAGAAAATAAAACGTTAATTATTTTCAAGATTTTATTCAAAATAGGGTGAGTGTGGGTGTGATTATTAAGTTAGTCACCCACACCCATCATTATTCAATTATGACCTATACTTATGTGTAACTATTTCTCATATTTCGATTGGTTCTTTTCTTATAAAAGAAAACTTTTATTCTCAATCAATCTCAATGCAAAATCTATGATGAAAAAAAGACATTTTTTTCTTTCCAACTATTTAATAGATGGTAACTGTACATAGAATCGTAATCTTGACTTCTATTGTTAAATTTCATGTACAGTTTTTTATTTATAAAATGAATAGAAAAAAATTCATTCGTTTCTACAGTAGATATTTTTTCCATGTATTGAATTGAGAAAGTGAATGTTTATTTTCGAAAGATTTTCTTTGAGAAAGGATGTATAATGTATAGTTGTTTTTCATTCTTTGATGTAAACCAAATCAAATTTGTACATGTGTCGTATAGACAGAGAAACGAATCGACCATCAATCATTCGGCGATAAAGTTAGTTTTAGATTTCTCCATGGTGCTATATTTGATTAAATAGTGATCATGGGCAGTTTATTTATTTATTTATTTTTCTTCATTGTTTGATTTTTAGAAAAAAATAATGACAACGATAGAAACAGTAATACCTTTCGAAGAAAAGACTGCTCTTGATAATGAACCATTGACAGCAACAACTGAATCTACTATCTGTACTAAACTTGAAAGCTCATCTATATTCTTATTTGTTTGTATACTATATGGACTTATTATGACATGTAAGAAATTCTACAATGTTTTTTTAATCATCGATATGAGAATTTTATTTTCTAGTTTCACAATTATTTATTGGTTGGAAATATGTTTCTCAATGTCCAATTAATCCTAATATTCCTAAATATCTATTTGTTAATGGTATTATTGGTATTTCTTCTGGTATTTTCGTTCGATATCGAACTTATCTATTAGCAAAAACAAGCAAATCATCTAAAGCAACAAACAATCGTAAAACTGGAGTTAGTTTAGCGACTGCTATGAATAATCCATTGCTTTTTATTATTAATATTGCTCATTATTGTTGGATTATTTTTCTATTTATTTGGTTTACATATGGATGTAAATGGATATTTGGTATTTGGAGTGAAGTTAAATATGATCCTCCAAATCATCCACAATTTTGTTTATCATTAGTATATCGATTGGCTTATATTCCTATACTTATGTCAATTGTAATTTTATTTCTATGCTGTTGCTGCCTTATTTGTATAGCATCAGTTAGAATGTTTCGCATACCGACAGAAGGTGTTTAACAAATATCTTTATTATAAGTAGAATTACGAATCAATATACTGTCTTCTGGAGAAAAAACAGAAAAACTTGACATTTTTTGCTAAATTTTTGATGTTAACAATTTCTTTGTTTAGTAACCGTCGTAAAATGTTAAAATTGTCATATTTTTCTATGTTTAACAAAAAAAGTAATTTTAATCTCAATCTACATTCGATGTGTCACTGTATCATAGCTTCTCATTCTTTCATCATACAACTAGATTCAATCAATCAGCGATCATTAGAATATCTTGATCAATCAATAGAATTTTACTTGTCTTTAAAATCTTTTGAGTATTCAAAAGAGTTATTGTTAACTCTTTTTCATTGTTGAATTATAATGTTTATAGAGAAGTTAATGAAACAACGAATGAACAAGCAACTGCGATTCTTTATGCAAACGATGCTGCTCAGCCTTTTTTGGAATGCATTTTAGTTTTATATAGAAATCAGGTTCAACAATAAAATGTTGTTAGTATAGTAATTAAGATGAACAATTGTAGTCCTAGAATTAACCGAATAAATTTGCCAATTATCAATAATAAAAAGCCAGCTGATTTTAACACTATGAATACCCTGAAATGATGCTAATAATTTTTGTTTTTAACCATTGACTCGATTTACTTTGATACTCGCTATTTCCTTACATGTTTGATACGATCCGTGATTTAATATACGCTCTTCAGCTTGAATAGTTTCACCAATAGTATTACTCTACCATGAAAAGTTATGATCTAATTGAATATATTAAAGAAGAAAATTTTGAATAAAAAATTTGTTGTCATGTTCATTATTTTGTTTCTTTTTGTTGTAATAAAAGAATAGAAAAGAAAATGTGATTGCATCAACATTTATTATTCCTGTCGAATTATTTTCATTGTGTATTGACATAATTTCGAGTAGTCCATCAATAGTTAAAAAAAAAGAAAAAAAAATTATTATTCGTCATGTGTATATTTCATTTATTTTTTTGTTTCATTAAAACCAACCGCCGAAGCACATCCAATGCAAACAAACAACTTTTTTCTTTACAAAAAAGAATAGATGTATCGATCATCATTGATTTACTCGTTTTAAATGATAAAGTAACATAGAAATACATTCAAATTCATCGAGAATAATTCAAATGAAAAGTTTTCTTAATTTATATTTCTTGTAAAATCTAAATATACTTTGTTTCATATTTTTCTGGATCATAGTAATTCGATTTGGTTTATTGTAGCAACAAAATTGCCAAAGGGTCTAATTCAGAATTTAGTAAAATGAGATGAAATATTTTTGATTAATGCAACCACTTGAAATGTTTTTTTCTTTTTCTTTTTCGGCTATTATTGAAGTACTTCGAACTTTTTTTGTCATTTTTCTCTTTTCGACCTACTCAATATGTTAATAACTTAATTTTAGATTATCTAGTAATTATTTTTTTTTGAACGATTAGGAATCTAAAAAAACCATATAACAATACCTTTGTATTTTCATTATAATAATGAAATTTTCGCATACAAGTTTAACAATTTTAATCTACGTTGGGATTTTTATGTAAGTATTGGAAATGATTATTCTTCTTTTAAATTTGTTCATTTACTTATTTTTTTATAGAACTAAATCCCAAGAACAAACAAGCGGTAAGTTTCTAATTCTTATTATATTTGTTTGTTTTGATTTTGAATGTTTTCAATTGTAGTTAATATAACGATAGGAACATGTAATGATTTTTCATGTAATCTCAAACGAACTCCATGTTCAACTAATCTTGATTGTGAATGTTTTTATATAACATCAAATTATTCAAGTGGAGGCATTTGTGCATCAGCATTCATATCTTGTTCAGCTCTTTTACCATGTGATATAAATAATACAACATGTTCTTACGATAACACAATATGTGTTCAAAATACACGTTGTGGTACACCAGTTTGTTATCCAACACTTTTATCAAGTACATTAATATGTCCACCACTTCCAACAAGTAAAACAAAATTTATCATATTTTTCAAATTATTTATTTTTATTTTAAATAGCTACAACAAGTACAACTACTACAACAACTTCTACTTCAACGTCATCAACAACTACGACCAGTACTACTACAACAACTACTACTACTACAACTACTACTACGGCCATACGTAAGTGATATCTGAAAGTATGGTTGATCTAGTTCATGACTCAGTTTGAATATTTTCAATAGAAATACGAATTAAATTGAAACTTGAAATTATAAGATACATAAATGTTTTATTTGTTTTTTAGCTTGTTCGTGGTCACAATGGGCAAATGGTGCGTGTAGTGTTACATGTGGTAATGGTATTTATATACGACAACGTCTATGTCTTGACTTAAAAGCTTCGAGTTGTAATAGATGTGACACACCAACAGATCCTATAAATGGCACTCGGCCTTGCTATTATCCCGTCTGTTCATGAAACAAAATGGATTTGTTATAGAACAATGATATAGAGAAATTCTATTTTATATTTTTTCTTGCATTTTTTTCACTGATTCACACTGTTAAAGTATTCATTTTTATACTTCATTTTTCCATCTGTATTTATTCTTTTTAATTTTTAATATAATATTTTTATAAATTTTCACCGGAAATGAAGTTCAATAAAATTCAAAGTTTTTTTCTTTTAAACAAAAAATGAAAAATAAACTGTAGACGCTATGATTTTCTAATCATATTTCAACTCTCTCTTCACAATAAAATAGTGAATATAGTAACAATATTTTTTCAGTGTTTCACTTCGTATTTGAGAGAAAAATAAGCGTTGTTAAACGTTCATAAATTCTCATTCAAGAAAAACAAATAGAAGTAAAACTATACGGACAGGGTGTGGGTATCTCTTCCTTTCGTAAACACCCACAGCCACACCCTCAAGATGGTTTGTTTGAAGAATAACTGAAGTTGATCATGATTGTTTTCCTAAGATAATTGTTTAGGAAATGTTGTTAATGATTTACCATTTTGCTAAATAAAAGTTAACCAATGTTTTCCCGATTGAATCATTGCTTTTTCTCAATAAAAAATCACAGAAAAGAAATGAACACCATCGATCAATATTTGTATTTCCTTCAGCTATTGTTAGAACGTTTTTTCCAATAAAGATATTTGATTCAATTATTTGTTCGATGTCTTTTCAATAAGAATTAGATTCTTCGCAGTTTTTAAACGATATTTGATTTGAAGAATAAATGAAGTTACATATGCATCATCAGACTTTTGAATTAATTCACAATAAACAAGAAAATGTAATGAATATGTTGCTAACATTTTCTTAAATAAGATATTCTTTGATTGATTTCAGCACAATCTTTACCTACACCTTCATCTATAAATTTCAACTATAAATCATTCCATTTTACAATACACAAACATATGAGAATGATAAAAAGTGAAGTAAATCGAGTGAAAAAAAAGAAAATATATTATCAACAAACAACATCTATCTATGCCTCATAGAATCAATAGATTCTAATCTTAATACAAATCAAATTGTTGAATAACTTTTTTTTTGAAATTTGTATTATAAATCATCGAAATATGTTGTCAGATTTTGATTTATGTCAAACGAGAATTTATTTAATGAATAAATTTTTCGAGGATGTAAATATGGGTTTTTATTCTTATTGAGTCTTATATTTAATTTGTAATCCCTTTTTAAGCTGATAAGGACAAAATGTGACATTTGTCGTACTCTCTGATTCTTAATCCTTATCTGCATCATCAATTCATAAGTAAAAAGAAACAATTTCAAATATTTATTTTTAAAATCCACAACATAAATTTTGATTAAACTATTCATAAAATTGTTGTTTTATGAATTGTTATATTGAATGGTACAACATGGTTTGTAATTGTACTTGTCGATAGATGAATTAGATTACTATTACGTAATCGTAGTAATCGACACATGAATTGAATCAGCTCTTTTCTGTATACGCGAGCCGAAACAACATACAACATAAATGGTGTAGTAAAGGAAAAATACAGAAGAAGTTGACTTATTGTACGAACAAAATAAAATGTAGATGTTGTTTGAATTGAAAGTGACATGATTAACATTAAATAGGTAACACAAGTTGGCATAGTTAATATTATATTAACGATCACTTGTATCATAAGCATAAAGGCTAATTGATTTTCAGTTCGACGATGACGTGAAACTATTATGGGAGCAACACGTACTTTTTTTGTATTGTAAATGGTCATCATACCAAATATTGCCATGAGAATAGGTGCAATAATAGCATATAAAATAACTTGTATGATTGAATATGCTTGTTTGTAGATTGTATCACCTCGAACACGACATCCATATGAATCTGTTGTTCGTAAATCAATTAGAACTGCTGTATTGATATAGAAAAGCATAATAATCATCATGACAAATAAAACTGCCCATCGAGTTACTTTAACATTACTGAATTTTCGTAGATAAACATTGGATGAACTGGCACAATATCGATCAATTGAAGCAAGAATAACAAAATATTGTGATAATATTCCACATGTTTGAAATGTATATACAATTAATTTGCATGAAATAGGAGAAACTTTTGTTATATCAAGTTGATAACCATCAGCTAAAAGACGATAAATCATCATTGTACTTGTATAGAACAGATTATTACAAGCAAGTGCCAAAAAATAACGAGAACAAGCATGATTGTATAGACTAGGTCTACTAAGTACAGCAATATTCAATGAATTTCCTATAATACCAACTAAGATTATTATTGGTACAATGGCTCGTGTCATTTGAATAGCAAGTTGGATGAGTGAGTCGGTCATTGTTTCTTTTTCTTGAAATATTTAGGATGTATGTGTTCATTCATAAACTTGAAAAATGCGTCATTTATATATGATGTTTTCTATTAATTATAAAGATTAATCTTTAAAGATAAAACAATTGTTACTATTGAATTCTAATCGGATTATTATTGTCACTTTACAAATCAATTTTTTTAATCTAATAAAATAAGACGTCATCATAAAAGAAGGAGTGGATGTGGGTGTGAGTTTGTTTACTTTGATTTATACCTACACTCATATCACTGAGTACACACTACAGATATTGTCTTTGATAGCACAAAAATCATGAAATTTTAATAGAGAGAAGTTTTTAATATAAAAAAAAAGCTTTTTCAAGTTTGTTGGGGGGTGGGTGTAGACTCTGATAAGGATCCACATTGACACCCACCTACCCTCAAGATAAATTTATAAAATATCAAAATCAAAAAAACGAATTTTTTATTGAAAATAAAACGTGTGCTGGATTAAAATAAATGAGAACGAAATTTTATTTCCATTCGCGTAAAAATGACTTGTGAAATGTTCGAAATTGATCGACGATTTGTTTTATTTCATCAGTTGGTGATAAAATAGTTATACGAAAATGATAAGTATTTGGTTGTTGTTTAAAACCACTACCAGGGACAACACAAATACCAGTCTTTTCAAGTAATTGAAAACAATAAAAAGTATCTGGTGTCATATTTAGAGATTTAGTATATTCAATTGCTTTTTCCGGTAAATCAATACGAGGAAAAGCATACATAGATCTAAAATAATATCAGATTGATTAAACAAAGAAAAGATAAACAATATAACGATTAATTACTAACCCCATTACTCGGTTACAATGAACACCTTCGACAGAATTGAATAGATCAGTTATTAAATTGGCTTTCTCTTTGAGACGATTTAAAACATCTGATCGTTCTTTTTCATAAAGTTCATAAGATGGTTCGCCTTTTTTTGGTGGATTAATGATGGCATTCATTATGACTTGACCCCATGCTGTTGAACAAATACTAGCAGATACAAGTTTATTCACTTGTATTCGTACTTCTTTACTCAGATTAATTAATTCATAATAACCACCACGTGAACCACATCTATGATAAGACAATGAGTATATTTTTAATCGTAAGAAGAATCAAAATAAATCTTAACTTACTCGCCATGCCAACCTTTGGATGCCGAATGAAATGAAGCTAAATGAAACTAATTATTTCTATAATAGAACATAAAACAATATCATACCCATTTGCATTTGATTGTAAGGTAAACCAAGATCCATCATTATTTTTTTAAATGAATAGAATTTGGAATCGGTAAAATAAATATTTTCTTGATAGACTTCATCAGCCAAAATAAAAAGTTTATGTTTATACGCTAAAGAAAACGTATCGAATAGATAAGAATTTAGAGAAAAAAACCACGATCTATTTCTTACCAAATTGAATCACCATCTTAATGTTTTCTGATGAAAGTACTTGACCTAAATGTAAATATAAATTGATTATGAATTAATTAAAAACGATATTTTTTCTTACCAGTAGGATTTCCCGGATTAATAATAACAATACCACGAGGTATACAATATTCTTTTGCTTCATCAAATGCCCGTTGAAGTTCATTCAAATTTAATGCCCAATTATTATCTTCATCAAGATAATATCGAATTTGATAAGCACCATATAAAGATAATGTATCACTATATAATGAATATTGTGGAATAGGAATCATCTACAAATATAATATCAGTAAAACAAAACCAACGTAGAAATTTTAACTTACAATGCCTGATGGTTTATTTTGATTATTATTCATAAGAAGTTTCAATACTAATCTGATTCCTTCTGTTGCTCCATTACAAAGATAAATATTATTTGGATTAGCTGGATAATCATCACGACATTCGATATAATTAGCTATATCTTCTCTCACAGTAACAATTCCTTGACTTTCCGTATATGAACCAAGACTTTTCCCACTACAGGCATTTAATAAACGTTCGACTCGTTGTTTAATATCGATTGGAAAATCAGACATATCCATCAAAGGAGGATAAGTACATCCAGCAACGAACTTTAAAATTAAGAATTATTTTATATTAAAAAAGAAAATTCGAATGAGATGAATACAAACTTGACGAATATATGTAATTGGTGATTGATTGAAACTTGCATGTGGATCACCGATATTAGCTCGAATAACACGATTAAATGGAAATTGATTAAAATTCTAAAATAATTTATAATAATACATATGATTATCTTATTTTTTTTCTATTTACTTACATTCTTTAGTTGTTGTTCAATTTCAACAGCTCGTACTACAGTAGGACCTCGTACAGCATCTGAAACACCAAGAATGTATGGATTCAAATTATCCATTGTCAATGATTCATTTTCTTTTTCTTGTTCCTTGTGAATCATAATGATGTTGATTGTGTAATAATTAATTGTCCGAAGAAAAGTGAATGAAATTATCGAAATCTTTGAATTTATATAAGGGCGTCATTGAGTTAAATGAATCATCAAAGATCACGGACAAATGAGAATTGGGCGTTATTTTATTAAACCTTTTTCTTTTTATATTATATATTTACTATGGATTATCATAAATAGTCTATAACAATAATAAAACTGTGAAAAAGTACATCGATTAATACTCACAAACATGTTAAAGTGCATTTTATCATTATTAATAGTACAATTGACATTGATCAAATGTAAAGTGACGAACGCCTTTATTAGTCGATTTACTCACATATCATATAACAACATCGAGATGAATAAATAGTATTATCTTGTGTATGTATGTATCTCACCTTTTGAAATCGAATTTAATTTCTTGTTGTTTGACTATACAGATAGTTGCATTTATGGAAAAAAGTTATTCCATGGAAAAAAATCGATTGAAATTAAATTTAACTCGAACAAGTTATCGTCCTTATGTAACTTCATTCGAAAAAATTCAATTTCATCAGTATCGAGGAAAAGGAACGATTGAAGAACCCTATATGATTGATTGGCTATTGGAAGATGCTGAAAATTGTCAAACATGGAATCCAATTTATAAATGGGCGTTGACTATTTTCGTCTCTGTTGCTGCTACAGCTGTCCTTTTCTGTTCATCCGTATATGTTGGCGAATTTGATGGTCTTACTCAAGATTTTCAACCTTCTCGTGAAATAATTACGCTTGGTATTTCAGTTAATGTACTTGGGTTTGCATTGGGTAAAATTTTTTTTTTTCTCTATTACTTTTTCTAATTTTGATTTGTTGTAGGTCCTCTTATTTGGGCACCATTTTCTGAAGTATTCGGAAGACGTATTATTTTTATTATTACTTTTGTGTCAATGACTGCTTTCAATGCTGGATCAGCAGCATCACAAAATATCTGGACTCACATTATTCTTCGATTCTTTGCCGGTGCTTTCGGTTCATCTGCTTTTGCCAATGTATGTTACATAGCTTATTTTTGTCAATCTATTCTAAATCTATTAATTATTATTAGAGTAGCGGTACGATAGCTGATCTTTATCCAGCTAATCAACGAGGTCTTCCTTTAACCATTTTTGCTGCTGCTCCTTTCTTAGGACCTGTTTTTGGATCTATTATCGGTAAGTCATGGAAATAAAAATAAAGATTATTTATTAAATTAAATTAAATTAGGTGGTTTCACTGGTGCAGCAATTGGATGGAGATGGATTCAAGGAATTATGGCTATCTTTACAGGTATATTAGCTGTTATTGGAATAGTTGGTTTGCCAGAAACCTATGCTCCCGTTCTTCTTTATCGGCGAGCTGAAAAATTGCGCAAGATCACAGATCTTTTTTATCGCTCGAAATTTGAAGCAAAATCTCAAGTCACACTTTCTCATCTACTAAAAATTTCTTTTTCTCGACCATGGATATTCCTTTTTCGTGAACCAATCGTTCTTTTTTTTGCAATTTACATGGCTGTCATTTACGGTATCATGTATATGTTACTTGGTGCTTTTCCAATAGTCTATCATGAACAGAAAGGATGGGCACCTGGAATTGATGGTCTTCCATTTCTTGGTATGGCTTTAGGTATTGTTATTGGTACTTTGTATTGTATCTGGGATAAACGACGATATACTAAAGTAACAGTAATATATACTGGTAGTTTCGTACCTCCAGAAGCACGTCTTCCACCAGCAATTGTTGGTGCTTTTGGTCTACCTATAGGTTTATTTTGGTTTGCTTGGACTAACTATTCATCAATACATTTTATAGTTCCTATTCTGGCAATTGTACCATTTGGATTCGGAATAGTACTTGTTTTTGTAGCTTTAATAAATTATATGATCGATACTTATACTATTTATGCAGCAACTGTTATGGCTGCTAATTCTATTCTTCGATCATTGTTTGGTGCTGCTTTTCGTAAGTTTTCTTTGCTTTTTTTAAAAATTCTATTCACTTGTGTATTTCTAGCTCTCTTCACTGCCAGAATGTTTCGAAATCTTGGAATCCAATGGGCTGGCTCGATCGCTGGCTTTTTAGCTCTTCTCTGTCTACCGTTACCATACATTTTCTGGAAATATGGTGAAGTTATTCGAGCTTGGTCTAAATATTCATCTGAAGCAACTGCTTCTAAACTACAACTGAATGAAACAAAAACTAACGTTGAATCAAATGCTTCCATGATCTACGTCGTAGAGAACAATAATGTGTAGAATGAATAGATAACTTCAATAAAAAACTATCTTGAAGTGGGTATGATGTGAGACAACTATTAAACACCCACACCCTATTCTCGTATTGCTTCCTCACAGCGACATCGAATAGCATTATTATGCATTCCATTTATCTACTTTCTAATACATTTTTTTAAAGATTATTCGGCATGCTTAGCAACTTATTATCAGGATCAATTATATCCTTGACAACTTGATTTGAAAAAATAAAATATCACATAATAACATGGTAATCCAATCAGAAGAGTTTATTTCTAATTCAAAGTATAGAGAGTATTTTAAGACTATGCATACACTACTTATAAATGTGGCATTTGAAACGTGCCATTTGAATGCTAATACGTTTTTTTTCTAGACAACAATACTATCTAATTTATCTGGTGTCATTATTTCCGATGCTATTTTAGAAAAATTTCCATTTATTCGAACAATTATTACTTATTATAAGTTGGTTATGAGCAACAAAACTGACTTTACAATTTTTAATATTATTCTTAAAACTATATTCAGTAATTTAAACAATGATGAACGAGCTTATCGTTATGATAATATAGTTCGACAGTTTGCAGCCAGCGTTTACGTTCTTGGAGGTCGTACAGCATATGAATTTTTACGTTTAAATATACTTGTACTTCTTCCAAGTGTACGAATTATCCAGTCGTATATTGCTTCTTCTGAAAATCACTTAACTCAAGGATCATTTTTAATTTAAATCTTTATTGATCTTTGACGTCCACTTGATGCTGATGGAATACATTGTTTTGAAAATTGGTGTTCGATCTTACCAGCAGCTTATGTACTGTCTCGATGGAGTCAAATATATCAAGAATTCAAAAGTAGAGGTATTCGTATCATCGATTACTCCAGTGATTGCGACAGTCGATACCTACTTGCTATGAAAGCAACACTTGGATTTTTTGCACATTTGGCATTCGTCGATCATACAGATTTATTTACCATTAATCTTCCATCAACATGATCTTGGTTATTTATGCAAGATGGAACTCATATTTGTACGAAGCTACGAAATAGACTACTGTCAACAACAGCGACACTTCTTTTCGGTAATTAATTAATCAATATTAATCATCTTCGTTATCTCACCCACAATTTCTCGAATTTTGACCAAGAACTTATTCGTTCTGATATAAATCCAAAAGATAGGCAAAACTACGATTCAACGATAAAAACTTCAAATGATAAAGTTTTGCATTTACCTGATCACCCACACCCACACCGTCAATTTATGTCCTTTCTCAATAAACCACAATTTTCCATTATAGATAGTTACAACATTTTATAAGTTATTTAACGACTAGCACAAAAAAGTACAATTGAAGATCACGAAAAGACAACTAGAGAAAAAACTAGTTGAATGCAAACAATATAACTAAGTTGCTCAAGTTAATAGGGATATTAAGTACGTGAACGAAGATGTCTTTAACGTGCACTAGGGATACTTTGATGATTTCAAATTTAATGTATTCAAACAATTTCCATATTTACAACAATTAAAAACTAATAATAGTTTATTTATGAAGAATTAATTGATATTATATAATTCTAATCACATATTTATGAATAAATTCTATTAATTATTATTTTCTTTATCAAAATCAGAATATTTGAAATATATGCTAGAAATAAAAAAAACAGTATGATATTTATTACCAAAAACAATTTATAAACAATTTACTAAATTTTGAATATTTATCTATTGATCATACTCGTAATTTTTTACGATAATATCTTGTTCATCGAAAACGTATTATTTAATAAACTTTATTTATGATAAAAAGAATAACTCATATATATATATGTATTTTTTTATTTGCTAAAAATCAGTGATCGTACAAGCTTAATAGTGTGAGGGAACATGAAAAACAAAAACAAAATTTTTAAGAGATCATATACTATTACGATTGAAATCAATGTAGCGATGATATTTCATATCAAACGAAAGCTCATAAAAGATCATTTTATTAATATTAATCTTTGCTATTTTTAATTGATTATTGTGTAATTATAATTCTACCGATGAGATAAAATCAGAGTTATTATTTTACATAGTAACTTATGCATAGAGGTAGGACAGTTCCATATTAGTTCCGTTCTTAGGAACTGTTTAATAGTTCCTTTGAAAAGAACTGAACTGAACCAGCAGTTCTTTTGACCAGTTCATCTGAACTTGGAACTGCGAACCGTATTACCCCTAAGAACGATAGTTGATTTTAATTTCCATTCGACTCTAATTGATCTTGAAGGTGAGTGAGGGTGAAAAACAAAACATTACGATTTTTTTCATTTCACCCTCGCTCTTATCGCTGCGATGGCACCATCAGTCCGCACCCAAATTCACACTCAAGACGGTCATACATCACTCTCACACCTATCCTCACAGAAGAAGCAGTAAAAATATACAATTTTTGCTTAAAAAACACAGAATTAAAAATCATTTTAATTTGCCTTACAACATATATTTAAAATATTCAGTAGCAATATATTAACTTCGCGTTTTTTTTATCAAATCATCAACTATTAAACAATCGAATTATATTATAGTTTTAATTTAAGAGTATAGGGATAATTATTGATAATAGTATGATATTAATTCAAACATAGATGTTAGATTTATTCGAAAAGAAACAGCATAGTTTTAAAAAATAATAAAATAGAAAGAAATTAAATATTAATTAAAGTGTTATTAATAATGTACAAAAAAAAAATTCAAACTTTAATTCATTGGCATTATTTGCTTATTGAAAAAGACCCAGTTGTTCGAATATCACCATGTACATATTCATATCAGTACTAAAGATTTCCTGGATAAGTTTCTTTGCAGCACCAGACTTTTTCTTGTCCATAAATTCTTCAATGTTTATCATAGCTCCATTGGGATTAAAATATTCTTTTAAATAAAACATAGATCTTTTATTCAATTTTTTAAACTAAATATTCTTTATACCTGTCCTTGTTCCATATTGTGGATTATGATATGTTAAAAAGCCATATGGATTGTAGAATTGTATTGAATCTGCATGGTTATTGTATAAGTAGTATGAATTCATCGTGTCTCGTTTGCAAATGAATATGTTATAGATGAAAATGAATATTTAGCATATATTTTTTCTTGTCTTATATACTATATGTAAAATGATAAATAATGTAAAGGTGTAAAAAATATAATTAACAAAAATTAAATCTGTCTATATCAAATTTCTTCCAGATAGTTACCGAAAATAATGTACATATACGTATAGTTCACATGTTTCAAAAACAAAATTATCAAACATATCAAAAACTACCATAACAAATTATTTTTTTCATTTATTATAATCATGATAAGAAAATGTAAGCGAAAATAAATTTTGTTTATATATACTAATAGGTAAAAGTACAACAATTTTAAAATGATAGTTGTAAGTTTCTATTAAATTACCATGTTGTTATGTCTAATCGATATTTTAGTTTGTTTTCATCGTTTAATATTCATTTTATTATAGGGACTGATATTATTATTAATTCGAATTGTTTAAATGTAATGAGACGATCAATAGTCAGATAGAGAAGTTTTCGATAACTAAGCTGTCTCTAAAATAATGTCGAATCGGAGTTACACAAATAGATAAACGCTAGTTGAGTATTCTGATATGTTTCTTGCTTTTATTTCTGAATAAAAGAATCGATTCTTTTCATCTTTTTTTTCTTAACAAAGAATGATTACTTGACCTTCATTTAATATGTCTTCATCAATTATTTTATTTTATTGCAATAGTCAAGACAAAAGAATATATCGTGATCAGAATAGAAAGTTTTTATTTTATTTTATTTTTTCATAGTAATTAGTACAATATCTTCGGACATTTCATACAGGATCCTGTATTTCCTCTGACTTTCAATCAGTGAGTTTTCGCTATGAACATCTTTCTGAAGTCAGTTTTGTCTATTATTTTTACTTTCATTCAATAGATCAGAGTATTTTTCTTCATTTGCATGCTAACGATCGAAACAATTAGAATGCAAAATTAATTCATAAAATATATTGACATACTTTTGTGTAGTATGTATCAGTCACTATCGTTTTCTTTACTTATCTAAAAGAAAAATCAAATGTCTGATAGTTTTGTCAGCTATATAATATTATGAAATACGTTTTCATTCAATATATATATATATATACCGAATCACAGATAAAACTATATATCCTTTCTCCAAAATTATCAAACTAAAAATATAATAATACATTAAAACTATAGTTTCTAATCTATACTCTTGATAAAATTCTCCAGACGATAATTTAATACTAAATTTCATAGATAATTATAAAATTAAAAAGAATATATAGAGTAACTATTTGCGAATAAATTCTTCATAAAATGGTGGTGGTTCTTCCCAAGGTTCAGCAAGTAAGTTTTCTTCTTTCAAAGCCTTATTCCATTCTTGAATAGCATCACTTTCGAAATATGTTTGTAATGTATCGGGTGTGGTATCCTATAAAACATAATAACAAACATTTATTAATGTTTCAAATAATAATTATACCCATTCTTCAAAAATAACAAACGTTACTACACCATTTTTCTTGTCAAGACTACGCACTGTTCGATATGTATGACATGTTGGTGCAGCAGATGAAAGAGCGAAATCTCGACAAGCAACAATTAATGATTCAAGACGCGTTGCACTTGCTTCATCTTTAGCTTTAATCTGTTTCACTAAAAGTAAACATTAAGAGAATGAATAGATCCTAATATTTACCGTAGCAATTATAACAAAACGACCAGCAGATGTTTGTGGAACTTCTAGAATAGGAGTTGTAGAAGATGTACTCATTAGAAAGTAGGATATGTTTTTTGTTCTAATACATTATTCTTTTACAAGCTATATATGTTATTATGATGAGAATATAGGAGAAAGAATAGTATTAGTTTATCTTTTTTTCCTATTAATTGCATTTAGTAGTATTTTTATTCCAGAGAACGAAAGATTGCCATCAGGCAATGCTGTCGTTTTTTTCTCTTTGATGTTGTGGATAGATAATCGAGATAACATTTTCTTATCAATACACATTGAGGATTGACAACTATCCAACATATTTGCTTCGTATATGTCACATTTTTTATTCATCTATCATTGTAGAACAGCAGGTATAGGCAAGGTGTAGCAATGTATAATCGATATTTATTTATCCTTTCCCACACATCAGTAAAATTATTATCTCCCGTAAGAATATTTTCTATCTTTATTTATTGTATTCTGTTTCAATTCTCTCATGTAATATATAATTGTAAAGAACGAGATTTTTACTGTTGAGTCGATATAGAAAATATATACTCATTAATTCTCAAACTGAAAATAGTTTTCATATATTCGATGGTTTTCCGAATGAAGAATTAGAACCAATATTTGAAAGTAATCAATTTAATAATTTACATACAGATTAAAGAAGAGTTTTTTAATCAATTAATTTGTAGTATAAAACACTTTTTATTATCATTGAATTTTATTCATATAAATATCACAATGGACGATGAAATGGCATTAAAGAATTTGAAACTTCAACGATTTTATCTTTATACTACAATAACGAACCATCTCAATCCTATATGATTTTATCTCGATTTTAAAATCAATACTGGTTTGATAAGAAATTTATCATTTGGAATGCATGACAAACTATTTCATGTCAAATCTATTGTGTTATCAATAGAAATTATTTATGATTTAATATTTTTTAAAACAACTTAAAATCAAAATGCGTAAGTTAACTGACATTAAATTTCTTAGTGTTCCATCTTTTTCTTCTATTGAATTTACGTCTGGATCGATAAAGTTATGAACGAATTCATTGTTTATATGCATTACTCAACTTAGAACATTTAATTTAAGCAATACAAACGATTTTCTTTTAATAAATCCTCAATTAATTTCAATATTAAAGTATATGCTATATCTACACGTTTAATAAAAATCCAGTATAAATATTTATTATTTGAGAGTAATGGTGGATGTCTGTTTCTTTCACTCACACCAAGTTGATTGATAGTGGGAGACCTCTGTTGATGCTAACAATGATGACATTTGCAAATTTTCGACATTTATTATAATATAGACATTGCTTTTCAATCTAAACAACCTCGACGTTTATTTTTCGATTTTTTTTGTGTCGATATTTTGCCTTTCGGTGTTTTTACATCCAATCTTGTAATAGACAAACATCTATTTTTAATCTGATATATTTATATCCCTACAAGTTCTTATCATTTCACTTTGACAAATACTTAACAAATATACAATTTCACTTGCATCCAACATTTCTATTCTCGTAACGTTTTTGCGCACATGGCTCAACCGAATACAATAAGCATTTGTCAATTGAACTGCAACGGCATCCAAGCTGGCATGGAAACAATTACAAGACTTCTAGCCATTCTTCATCGTTATAATTTCGAAATCAAACCGGTAAATTTTCATCCGGGATGTATACTTTACGTCTGTATTCATCGTGGATCAGGTGTCGATCCGAATCCACTTAATCAAGAAATGATGATTTACAACACTTCCGTCGGAAAAAAACAGCTTTACACTATCCAATGGACATTCGCTTAACAAATGCGTCGTTTGCTTGTATAAAATACTACGCGATGATCATCTGTGTTTTTCCTCACCGATGCTTTCCAATTCTCGATAGCATCATCGGTTTAGTTTCGAATGGATTTTGTCTTTGAAATAAAGTCTTTTTTATGATTATTCATTCAACTGATAAGCTTTGAAAGAATAAAAGTCATTTTTTTAATACTCTTTCATGTTGATTTTGATAAAGTATTATTTTAACAGATAAGAAACGTATTACGCCTTGCGTATGTATTCGAAGACGAAAAGGAGCGAAGACGAGAGTGTGGATTTGCAGAACAGCGGCTTTTGTCAACACATTCATTATTTTTTTGCTGCATCTTAGCCAAATTTTTGAAGAGTGACAATGCTTTGAAAAAAAAGAGAGAAGTTTTGCATAGCAGATGAAGAACTATAAAAGGTTTTGTCCAGTAATCCTAATTCATGAAGACCGTAAATGCTGAATCTTAGAAAAACTGTAGACGTTCTGCCCTATAATACAGAACCGTAGATGTTTTTATTGCTCAATGCTACAATACAATAAGATACCTTTTCTGAGAGAAAGAGTCACACAAAAACCGATATATGTGTATTTCCTTGTTTTTTTCAAACCAATAAAAATTTTGCACGATTCTTGAGGATCTGCGTATCTTGCCTGACTCTCACTCACATCCTCTCGACTAGAGCAGTCATCCTATTCCGGAAAGTTACACATTCCGGAATCGCTTGGCTCACCCAACTTAACATAATTCAATTCCGGAATTCCTTGCATTCGACTCCTACCTATTCCGGGCGATTCCGGAAAAGCCGGAATGTGCACGAATTCCGGAATTCCGCTACGGAATCGATTCGATTATTCAAGAGGATCATTTCTACATGAAGTATAACCTGTGCAATTCCGGAAAAGCCGGAACTCCTGCCTATTCCGGGCGATTCCGGAAAAGCCGGACTGTGCACGAATTCCAGAATTCCGCTACGGAATCGATTCGATTATTCAGGAGGATCATTTCTACATGAAGTATAACTTGTGCAATTCCGGAAAAGCCGGAATTCCTGCCCATTCCGGGCGATTCCGGAAAAGCCGGAATTCCTGCCCATTCCGGGCGATTCCGGAAAAGCCGGAATGTGCACGAATTCCGGAATTCCGCTACGGATTCGAATAAATCGCTCACCAAGTTCATGTCTAGATCAAGCATATCTTTTGTAATTCCGGAATTGGCCGGAATAGCATTAATCTGATGGAAGGAATTCCGGAATGGGCAGGAATCGAATTCGATCTGTTCCGGAAAAGGCAGGAATCGTATGCAAGGAATTCCGGAATTGAATGATGTTAAATTGGCTGGGTGCAGCGATTCCGGAATGTGTAACTTTTGGGAATAGGAAGCATTCTCCTCGACTAAACCAAAATCGAATTCAGAAGTTGACATGTGGATCTCTAGTAAGAGTACATGCAGATAACAATCGAGTCTGAAATTATTCAAGAAGTTCATCATCTACTACTGATGACTGTGACCATCTACTTTTGAAGAAATCTTCAGATTCGATGCAAATCAATGCACGAAAATGGGGCATAGTCTTCATGAGCTCTAGAGTACTCGTTCCATCTTTAACATTTATAAAATTAATTTCACATTGACGGTCAAGTAATGAATTTGCTAACAATGAACATTCTTTTGATTTTAGATAGGGCTGTGGTATCCCTTCTACACCCACACTTCATTATCTTCTAATCTCTGTTGATATATTAAATAAATTTTATAGATTTAAGAAAATCTTCAGAGCATACAATTATAACAATGAAAAAATTTTAACATAAATTAAAATCAAAGGATGAATTTTCTTATTTGAACAATTTATTAAATAGGATTTGTAAAACTTCTCATGTAGAACATATAAACAATATAAAACTGAGATTGTAAATGCCGAAGAAATTTATAGAATATATTTTCAAAAATAGAATTTCTCAAGCACTATAAATACATTTCTAATAAAACTTGATAAAGGATACTCATTAAGGGTGTGGGTGTGAGCTATCAGATGAGACATACATACCCACACCTTCAAGATTTGAACCTATAACGCATTCAGCTATATTAACTTTGATATAAATAGAGTACTATGTTATAAACTATCAGATGCATATCGATTAATTTATGATACTCAACGAATATATTACAATCATCCAGAAGAGAAATAAAAAGAAAAGTCGCAACAACAACGTTGTTATCGTCGAGGATTTTTGGTTCGTCTGGCATTGTTAATTTCTGTAATAATAACCATAAAACGAAATGCTACTAGAACAACAAGTCTAGTTTTCTCTCTTTCTCAGGCCACCGAGGAAAATTTCTTTTTAAGTATTTTGTATTCAACAAAATGAAATATATGAAAATGTTGGGGCTGTGCCGCCTCGTTGGTTTAAAAACTGAGTCTCTTAATTGTTCAATATGTTTTATTATGAATCAATAAAGTTGCATAACATATAAGATAAGACTAATAAATAAAATAGTAGAGATGTTTTTCTTTTGAGCTGTATTAGGAGGTGGATCTCTATTGAAAATAATATCTAAAACAATGTTTCCAACTTTTTCATAATCATTTAATTCCATATAAATTTGTGCACTAATTCGACAATAAAACTTCTTATCAAATTCATACATTGGTAAAAATATATTATAATCATTGACTAGTTTTTTATATAAATTATCCTTTTTATCTAATGTATCAATAGTTAATGGTAATTGAATATTATTCATTGTACTAATATATTTTTCATCTAATGTTAATATTGAACTATTCCACATTTGTGCTAGTAAATTTCCAGCTTGATTAGCTAATTGATGCATATAAGAATAGATTTGATTTTCATTAGCAATTGTTTGACGAAAATCTAATGCATCTGATATTGTTAAATAGGCACTATAATCTTTTGTTCCAAGCCAGAAAAATTCATCTTGAAAAGGTTGTAAATATCCAAATGATGTTATTATTGGATGAATTAAATTTTGAAAATCTTTTTTAACATATAATAAAGAAGCACTTCGATGAGTATATAACCATTTATGAGCATTTGTAATATAAAAATCTGGATCAAGTTTTTTTAAATCAATCGGAATAGCTCCAATTGCATGTGCACCATCAACAAGAGTTAAAATACCTTTCTCACGAAAGAATTTTATCATTGTTTCAACATCAAATAGAATAGATGGAACTGAACTAATATGATCAAAAACAATTAATTTTACATTTTTTATTTTATCTAAAGTATCTTCAGTTGTTTTTAATAATAAATCAGTATTTTGAATTGTTTGATGATCTAAAATAATTTCTACACATTGTTCAGGAGTAAGAATTTCACTTGAAATATATTGTAAAGTTAATTTAACCATTCCATAAGCAATATTATAATATAAAATTGTTTCATTTGAATGAAATTTTATAGATTTTAATATTGTATTGATTCCGTTTGAAGCATTTTCTAGAATAACTATATCACTGGAATCACAATTAACATATTTACTAAGTTTTTCTTGTAAATTTTTCATTTCAATTTGAATTTCACGACGAAACCAACGATCCGGATTATATTCAGCTTTCATTTGATATTCATGAAGTTTTTCATGAACATATTTTGGTGCTGATCCATAAGAACCATGATTAATATTGATATAAGATGGATCAAGTGAAAAAAGTGGTAATAACGAATGTCCAAATGAATAAACAGATAAAGTTTTTATTAAAAATAATAAAACGTAGAAAAAGAT
>CAJNOI010000289.1:0-25819 GCA_905250115.1 Adineta steineri
AGAATTTATTTTTTTAAGTATATATGATGAATAAGAAAAAATGGATGACGACTATTGTCAACAATTATAATTGATCGAACTATTATATGTATTTTTCGAGTACCATTAGAAAAGTGCCTATGAATAAGACAAGAAAAATAAAAAGAATATATTTATTTTGAAAAAGGTACATCAGTATGTCATAACTCTGTTCCCGTTATTTGAATTTTTTTTTCTAATAAATATTATATACGAAATAGAACGCTCTGATAGAGATTTTATATTATTTAATTAGTTTATCAAAGCGAAAATTTACTTCAAAAAAATACTTGATATTTTATATAATATATTCGATGATTTACGACAATAAAAATGAATAATATATGTAGTTCTTGAATAAAAAAACCTTCGAAATGATAAGAGGTACTATCAGGATACTTATTTTCTTTTTTTTTAGTATTATCTACTATGTCAGACATAAGATGATATATGTTATAGAAAACAATTAATCATTTCAATGTTGTTGAGTGGATTATGGTGTAGCGAAGAAAATCAATATCGATAGTTTCTTTGTTGATATAATATATTCACGAAAGATTATTAAAAAGTGAAATAAAATAATAAGAAAATAGATAAAAATATTGATTTTTAATTAAATGAGAATAAACGAGAGTATTTGTTGCAATATTATTTGAAAACGTAGAGCTTTCAACTCTCATTAGGAGTCATTTTCAATAGAACTATTGTCAATTTATTTTATGCAAGAATATTATAAAGCAATTTCCAATAATTCTTTTGAATATGACTTGTGGTTTGCAACAACACTTTTCATTATAATAAAACTAGATTAATATGACTAAATAAATACGTTTATATCACTCATTAACAATATCTTTTATTTGGTAATTTAACAAAATATTTCGAAAGAAAAATATATCTTATCAATTTTTAATGCTTTTTTTCGTTATTTTTTTCTAAATTCCAAATAGTGTTGTTAATTAATTAAAAAACTGAAAATTTAAGATTTATGCAATACTCGTACAATAGATAAATTTGATTTTCTTTGAAATTTGATGGTTTTCAATAGAATTGTTATTTGAATATTTCTTAAGAAGATGATCATTAAAAAATCTTGAGAGTGGGTGGGTATGGGGGTAGGCGAAGGTTATGATAGTGTCTAAACTCACATCCATAAACTTCTAGATGTCGTCAGCGTCTGTGATTTATGACACCATCAATCATAAATTAGTTAATACTACTTTCTAATTATGTGACTAAATGTTTGAAGAGAAAATGCCGAAAATGAACAAATATTCAACATAATTCTGGTAAATCCTTATTCAAGATATATTTCGCTAATTAACTGATTCATTCAATTCAGTATGGCAACTTTCTTTTATATGCTTTGGCCTTGTGTTTCTTATATATAATATATGAATTATAATAATATGTTGGTACAGTGGCAAGAAAAACTCAGTTTTCTTTTTTCTTTTTTCTTGAGTAGCAACTCGTCGAATTGAATTGCGCAGTACACTGGTAATTATTCTTATTTATACCGAATTAAAATAGTACATTGGCAAGAAAAGTACAGAAAATACTCAGTTTTATTTTTTCTCTCGTATCAAGTACCAGCTCATCGAATTGAATTGCGCAGGACACTAAAAAGTACTTTTATTTATATTGAGTTAAATCGGTACGATGGCATGAAAAGTACAGAAAATAGTCAGTTTTCTTTATTCTTTTGTATCAAATACCAACTCATCGAACTGAATTGCGCAGTACACTGGTAATTATTCTTATTTATACCAAATTATAATAATACATTGGCAAGAAAAGCATATACAATACTCAGTTTTCTCTCTCTTGTATCAAGTACCAGCTCGTCGAACCACTTTCTTTTAATTTATCTGCCACGTCCTCCGTTCGTTAATAATCATCGCCCTCCTCCCTTCTATATATAATGATGTTCGGAAGGCATACAGGCACACATAAACTTCTGTCTCATTTCAATGATGTCTTTCATCTCACTTATTCGTGCTTCACTAATGGCTGTTGTTATTGCCTTTATTGTCTGCAGCTCTGATGCGGCTACTCAATACGTGACCGGTACAACTATTTTCGGTCGTTGTGCTAATTTTACTATTCAAGCTGGCACTGCCCTTTCCTTCAATGGAGTGGGAACTCATGTGGTCTGTGGCCATGTGGGTGTCGCTCCTGGCGTGATCATTGCTGGTATCCCATTGTTAGGTGTGAACTACAAGAAGGAAGCGAACACACAAGTAGCGGTAAACTGTGCAGCCGACGAACTGATCGCTTATGGACACCTCAAAGCTCTTACGTGTACCCACACACTGGTTAACCCGGATTTATCAGGTATGACTCTGTCTCCAGGTGTCTACTGCACTAGCTCAGGTGTTTTTACACTGAAGACTGGAACACTCACTCTCGATGCTCAGGGAGACTCCACTGCACAGTTCATCTTTCTAATGGCTACTACGCTCATTACTTCTGCGCATACAAACATTATTCTTAGCAAAAGTGCACAAAGCAATAATATTTTTTGGCAAGTAGGAAGCAGCGCAACGTTAGGAGCAAACAGCTCCTTCATGGGACATATACTTGCTCAAGCCTCAATCACTGTCGGTGCAACCGCCAATATAACCGGCCGTGTCTATGCTCGAGCAGCTATATCTTTTGCAGGTGCTGATATAATTCACTTACCTGGGATTTGTTAACGTTGGGATACAGAACTAATTAACATTAAATAAATTGAGCAGCTACCATCATCATCATTCCCTAAGATAAAGTAGTACATTGCAAATTGTGCAGTTGCAGTAAAAATAGCAATCTTTTATTGTCTTTATCTTTATCTTTTTCACCATTTTTCATTATCTATTCAAAAATACTAAAAAAATACTAAAAAAAAACCAAAGTTTGAAATCTCTAAAATTCATTAACTAATCTATTCAATAAATACTATATTATTCGGCTCAGTTCTCTCTTTTGTTTCTATTCACGGTAATTTCAAAATCTTAATTCAACATCTTGTGAAAGCTGAATTTTAGCATTGTTTGTTCATCTGTGAAGAAAAAGGAAGTCGTTCCTTGCAGCCACAGAACTATCTAAACTCTCCAAGTATTGAAAGATTGTTTTTGCAATTTAGTTTATTGAGGATTTTTATTTAGTACAAGTCTAAGGTTCATCAGCCAAACATATGAAAATTCAATAATACTCTCTCAGAACTTCGTCGAATCTCAAATCTAAGTCAAAGAAACTCTAATAGATACAAATTGAACGAGGAGAGAACTATTGATTCAACATTTGTTTTTGTTTCTTTGTTAAATAGTTTTGTTTATTCTTTCTGTTCTCACATGTGATTTAATTTCTTCGGATAAAATAAGAGATGGGTCGGTGTGAGATTGTAAGAAGAATGTAACAACCATGTCGACACCCTTATCTGAAGGCAAGAGGATCATTGTATCTTTTGATGAGGCTTTCATCAAGATACGTTGCAGCTTGTTCAACTCATCTCATTATTTAATTCAAAATAACATTAATCAGATATATTGTATATCAGACAATATCGATTGAAATGAAACTTGTTAATAGAAAAATCAAGGTTGTTATGTTTTAAACGACATTCATTATATCATAAAGTGTTTGAAATGTTAATTATTGAAGAACTTGTTCATGTGTTGAAGGTATCCTAGTCCCGTATGTAATTGTTTCGATCGTTTGAAATAAATGATAACCATTCTGACTGAATCTACCATTGATACTAATTACATCGAACCAAAGGAAGAACGCAGGATATTGTATGATGAAAGAAACATCGAAGTCAATCTGTGTACAAATTTTGACAGATAGAAATTGAAATTTGGATTCTGTAACTGGTAATTTTTTGGGTTGTGTGAAGAAAAGGATTTGTTCATAATTATTCTCTACGTCGTATGAGTACGAGCGTGTAGGTGTGGATGGTTATCTTCCTAAATCTATGATATCTATAGTGTACAGAGGAACAAGATTTCTTCATGATTCAATACAGAAAGAAGAAGTTTGAAAGGAATTTTCAAATTTTATTATATTTTAAAATATATATAATCGATTGTCTTTGATATAACAACGTTTATCAAATATCGAAAGGAAGGAAGGCGTTTTGAAACCTTAAGGGTGTGGATGTGCGTTAGAACGATAATCACTTCCCCATCCACACTCATGCACACTCTCAATGTACTTTAAACAGATACAATAAATTGCAAAAAAAATAATAAGGATTGTTAGTCTCTCTATTAATCAGAAATAAAATAACAATGACGAAGTTGGCAAAAATTTAGTGAAGAATAACCTTTAACTAAAATCTAAAGAACAACGAAAACGTGACTAATAACATCGTTAATCTTCAATCTGTTCTAACAAATCATAAAGATTAACGAAGAAAAAAACATAGATTCTAATCTCTTTCAAAATTTTAGTATTTAATAGAATGTCGTGTAATTCAATTCTTCATACCAATCGTTAATATGACGGAGCAACAACGGCAACAATTGAAGATTTTACTTAACACATTCAGTGACCAGAAGATTGACCTTGAGATGTGCATAGACAACATCGTTGATCTATTTCAAAAAAATGAACATATACATTTAACAACTGATGAATCGCCTCGTCCACGAAGTAACAGTATTTTTGATGTTGCTCTTAATCCTCCACTTGTGCATACAACCCAACGTCATCTCTCAAGCACTTACAATGAACAAGGTCTAGTGAACAATACCGATACCGTGCTCTACGATAATCATGATTTTGACTGATAAACTTACATCGAAGTCTTATTACAAAGCCTTTTTTCTGTGTAACTTTTTCGCAATATGTATAAAGATTAATTCAAGAATTGTATTACACCTGTCTATCATGTTCTTGCTATTTTATAATAAGAATTTCACTTTTCTTCCTAGAACATAGTGCTTGTTCTTCACTTAAAAATGATACATTAGATGAATAAATATTAAATTTATCTAGTTCATATTTATTTGCATGAATTTGACATCAAAAATTGATGATCAAACTTTATTACTATTGATTTTCTCTTCCTTTTGTTTGATTATAATATATTATTATTGTATAAAAATATGGACAGGCAGGCCAGGCTGAAGTGAGCGTATGGCAGGCGCAGGCATGTTGGAGGGGTCGAAAGCCTGTGGTAGGACGACCAGGTCCACCAAAACTAGGCCTGTTTGGACCTCTGCTACAACACTATTTTAACGTCCTCATCTATCCGCCTTTCAAATATCATATGAAAACACAATTAACTCATGTTTCTCTCTTTAGCTTCTCTAAAGATCTATGTGATAAGTGTTCTCTTTCATTTTTTATTAATATGAACAATAAAGTTACTGATGTGTGAATCAGAAAAACTTTATCGGGCGTGAATTTCTAATATTGAATTCAACGGCAATGGAGTGAGTTTTTGGGGCTTCTACAGATCTCTATTTATTATGTTTTTTGTTTTGTTTCAAGATGCGTCTGTCGAACTGTCTTTAGGGTATGGATGAGAGATGAACAGAGTACCCACACCTACATCCTTAAGATGATCTTATGAAAGAAACTGTTGATTTGCTTTCATTCGGACTCTGACCAATCCGGTTAAGAACAAAATAGTCGTCTCTGTTGTATATTCGTTTATCACTAAACTTGAATCATCAAATAAACAGATGCTATTTCTTATCTGAATACAGCTTTTATCATCATTCTTTTGCATTTTCTTTCTTCATACAAGTAATTTCAGCACTATAAGACATCTATGACACGTTACAAATATAAACTCACATAAAACGAAAGAGGCACAGCAACAACATACTTTATTTCACCAATATAAAACGTTACACAAGGCTATCGCAGTAATTTTAACTAATGTCGAATAAAATGCCTGCTACTTTTTTTACATTACCAGTAGAACTGGTCTACCGAATTCTAGATTTTCAGAATGATTTTACAATGCTGTTCTCAATGCGAAATGTGTGTCAACGGTTTAATACAATCGTCGACAGTTACTATCGATATCAGGTAAATCTTTTCTAACCATGATTGTCTATCTTTCTTCTACCTTCGAATTATTTCTCGTTCTTCCAGTCCATAAATCTAGGATGATATGAGTGAATAGAATGATGATGAGGCATACTAATTCGTCAAGTATTAATCTCTTTAAACAATTCATATATAGTACCAAACCAATGTGAAAGAAATATGAAAACATGCATAAAAATAATCACTGCTCTCACTTCATTTTCATTCAGCCACGTGTAATATTTACAAAAAAAAGGAAAGAAGGATTTACATTTACCCGTATATTTGGACTATTATTCACATATCTTTTGCGCTCGGAGTGACTTTTTAACAGAGACGGAAAATTTCACACAAATTTTAGGCGAAATCTATCAGCCAATTTTGATCTGATAAGTTTTGCAGTCGCAGGAGATCTAATATTATATTGCAGACTGCTAGTTTTTTTCATTTCTTGATTGCATGCGTGTGGGTGTGAATTGAATAGAAAGAGTAAATATCCCACCCACATCCTGCAAAATAAGAAAAACCGCACTTTTTCATCCTCATGTTTCTTCGAAAGATTTGACTAACGTGTTATGAAAATAATACAGTAATTCTCCGTCCCCCTTTAACTATTCGATATGCTCACCTGTACTATTTTATACAGACACTTACCACATTACATATACCATGGAATAAAACCGGAGATATCGGAGCAACCCATCTAGCAGATGTATTACGAAATAATACGGTAACTATAATTCTCCTCCTCAGGTATCTCATAAATCCATTTACACTCTTCCATACAGACACTGACCACATTGAATCTATCGAACAATCAAATCGGAGATGTTGGAGCACACTATCTAGCAGATGTATTACAAAATAATACAGTAACCATCATTCTCTTTCTCAGCTATCTTCCACATCTATTTGCACTTTTTCATGCAGACACTCACTACATTAGATATCAATGTCAATCATATCGGACCTGTTGGAGCACAGTATCTAGCAGATGTATTACGAAATAATACGGTAAATAGCATTTTCTCCCTCAGTCATCGCATATATCCATTTGCACTCTTTCATACAGACACTCACCACATTGAATCTCTCGAACAATAAAATCCTAGCTGTTGGAGCACAGTACCTAGCCGGTGGATTAAAAAATAATAAGGTAACTATCATTCTCGTCTACATCTAACTCATACATCCATGTGTTCTCTTTCATACAGACACTTACCATATTAGATCTGCGATGTAATCAAATCCGAGATGCTGGAGCACAGTATCTAGCCGATGTATTACGCGATAATACAGTAACTATAATTCTCTTCCTCAGCTATCTTCTACATCTATTTGCACTTTTTCATGCAGGCACTCACGACATTAAATATCAATACCAATCATATTGGAGCTGTTGGAGCACAATATCTAGCAGATGTATTACGAAATAATAAAGTAACTATCATTTTCGTCTACATCTATCTCATACATCCATTTGCACTCTATCATGCAGACACTTACGACATTAGATCTCAAATGGAATGAAGTCGGAGATGGTGGAGTACAACATCTAGCAGATGGATTACTAAATAATACGGTAAATATAATTCTCTTCTTTATCTATTTCTTGTATGCATCTGCACTTTTTCATACAGACACTTACCATATTAGATCTCTATGGGAATTATATTGGAGCTGTTGGAGCACAGCATCTAGTAGATGTGTTACGGAATAATAAGGTAAATATCATTGTTTTCGTCATGTATCTCATATATCTATTTGCACTGTTTTACACAGACACTTACGACATTGCATCTCTCTGGCAATCATATCGAACGCGAACTTATGGTTGAAATCGATAACTTCATTGAACGAAACAATAGAGTGACAAATTATTAAGTCTTGGTATGGACAACATACTGATCATTGTTAAAAAAATCATTGATGAATATATGCAAAATTTTGTCTTTCTGGTGTTGTCGTAAGAAAATAGAAATCGAATTATTTCATTTTATGTATGACTTGTATTATAACAATATAAATTGGGTCAGTTTATAATGCACACGTGCCACTAATCAGGTGTGCGCATTTTTTATGGTGATATTTATGATAGTTGAAGGGAGATTATAGTATACTATGAAGTTATATATAATTGTATCATGTTATTTGAAACATCATGTATGTTATGAATAGGCATTGATCGATATCCTGTCTACTAATTGAGTTAATTATGCGCAGTGATAATATGTCTCTAGAAAGAAGAAAACTGAGAGGAGAAGTAGTGTTCAAGATATAATTTGTTAGAATAAAATCTACAGATGTAAAATATGATCCTGCATTGAGATTGGAATATCTTTGGATGTACAAATGGATCAGCGATAGAGAGCTTCGTAGCTGATCGTTGAAAAGATCGCTTTAGTATTTTTCACCGGGGATAAGAGCGTGAGACAGTTGATTTTTAACTCGCGTTTAATTTGAAATAGGTGAGCATTAATAGTACATGAAAAGTGAAAAGAATCACTGATAGAGGACGCTCGATTGTGGTATAATATGACAACAATTTTGTTGAAATTAATTGTGGATATAGATGTGGATGTTGGTGTATGAGTATTGATATTGAAGAAGATCTACACCCATGCTGACTCTACTAATTCTAGCATTTTTTTCGATTTTTTCATAGATCATCAGTGTAAATGTCGATCAGAGTATAGAAGAAAAACACACATACATATATCAATCTTCTCTCTTACACTTATTCTCATCATGTTCACATCTTTATTCATATCGGCACCGTGATCCACCCTCAAGAATTAACCGAAAATTGAATTCTTTGAATTTATTTTTTATGAAGTGATTCTATTGCTACAATATGAATGAAAAAATAATTGCGTAAAGATTGTTCGTAGTTCTGTTGAAGTGAAAACATAAACTACAATGTCTAATGCAGAGTTGGAATAACCAAACCATGACAAAATATTGTACAATACTTCATGATGTTGATCATCTTTCAAACGTACACCAAAAGCACCACTTAACACAAGATAGATGAAATAAGGTAGCCAACAAATAAGAAATGTACCCATAACAATACCGACGAATCTTGTTGCCTTTGGAGTGTTTGATAACATTCGCCAAATTCTTTTTGTTCGTTTCGATTTTCGTGAAGTAGCCTTATGGATATTATTCTGATGGTGCAATTCAGTCGTAGGCTTTTGATATGTACCACGATGAATACGAACAGTAATTGTATTATTCGATAATTCATGATCTCCTAATGAGAGATCTGATCTTTCCATAGGAGAATTTCTATCAGCTGTCGTTATTTCTGAATTTTCGTTAGTCAATGGTTTTCTGCAATGAAATTTAATCAGATGATGATGACGTATGTAACCAGAATGAATTGCAACTGTTTGATTTTTCGCTGCCAAATATATTTTAATATAAACGTAAATCATCAATACTGACGGTATATAAAATGATGCTATAGATGAAAACAGGATATAGAAGGAATTGTTAGGCATACCGCATTGTTCGAGTAGTGATGATGATACTACTAGTGTATCGTTTGACATGATTGATTTATCTAAATGACATCACAAGATATATGTGAAATAAATTTTTTTAAATACATACCAGAAACAGAATGTTTCGTTCCCCAATAGATGATTGCTGGAAATGATATCAACGCTGAACATATCCAGATAAATGACAACATCAAATACCATCGTTTTGATATGAATGAATTTGGATGTTGAATAGGTTTTTTAATTGTTATATATCGATCTATTCCAATAGTGCATAGTCCAAGAATAGATGCTGTTGATGCAAAGATATCAACGGCATGCCAAAAATCACAAAGAAATCTTAGATATCGTGAAATCAACCAATATTCATCATCGATTAAGGTAAAAATAAAAGCAAATGGCATAACGATCAAACCTACGATCAGATCTGCAAATGCTAATGATGCAATATAATAATATTTCGATGTATGTAATGTCGATTCATGAATAATAACATAGATGATGAGCATATTACCGACAATTGTAAATAAACATAATAGGAAGAGAAATAAACCAACTGGATATATAAACCATTGCATATCAATTATGGTTATATTAGTTGTTAATGTAAATAATTCCATTATTATACACTATTGTTAGATAATCTTCTATCATTCAAAGTGAATGATAAATGTTGAGTTTGTTCGATAAAATAAAAGATTATTCGTGGTAATACTCAATGTTTTGTTAATATACAAAAAGAAGAAATATGGAGAGAGATAGAAAGCAAAGCAAACACAATGATAGAAAGAAGAAAGAAAAAAAAGTACGTATGCGCTACAATGATTGATAAGTAGCGTTGTAACATTACAACAACAAAAGCCTTCATGTAGAAAGTTAGAAGACAAATCGACAAGTATATTAAGATAGGAACATAGAAAAGACATTCTGTTGTTCTAATGTATATGTCATTGAATGAGTAAAACGGTTAGATAAGAATAGGAAAAATACTTGAGAAAAAAGGACAAGTCATATAGAAGAAAAGAACTAGTATTGACATTGATATAGCTAGTAACACTACTAATGTCTTAAATAACAGTAGATAATTGTATTTTTTTCTATATACATTACATATTTAGTAATATTAATAGTGTCTTAGACATCGACTAACAATATACATTTACTCAAACAATGGAAAAACAATAGACATCAGTCAGTCGAATAAAAATTCTCTCCACTAAAATCATCCCAGTCTGAAGAAACATGATGGTTACTTAGTGGTTGAGGATTAATGAGGGTTAGAATTTAGTTATCATTACCATCCTCACTAGCTATTTCATACTCTTTTTATATTCTGATTCTTTTTCTTCATCGGTGGATATATTGTAGCTTCCAAATCACGAATTTCTTGGTGCGTATCGGTACAAACAGCCTTAATACTTCATAGAAAGATGTCTTTTTCTTCCTTATTACAAATCGAACAAATGCTCAAAGTTGAACATATAATTACTTGCAACTAGATGAATAATATCTTGAATTTTCATGACTCTAGCCATTCTTTCCGATCAGGGTGTGTAGGTCTGGGTCTGGTTATTACTGGCACTCATTCCATTCACACCCACACCCATACATAATTAACTTTTTTTATTGATCTTAAAAATTCGTGAGTAGATAAATATTCTTTATTATTTTGTAAAATTTTAAACATTAATAATCATTTGAATAAAAATATCTAAAAGTTGAATTTGTATCAATGATTATTTAATATTATTGTTTAAAAATAAAAAATAATTAAAGTGATTAATCAGATAATTTTTATTATAATAAAAAAAAAATAATTTCAATAATATTAAAGACAAAAAAATATGAATTAATTTTTATAAATATTATTATAGTTTTATTCAATAATATGTAAAATTATTTCAAAACTTATTAGATAAAAATCATTTCACATAAATTATCTTTTATTATATTTATTTTTGGAGATTTAAGAAAAATAAATTCAATTATTTGTTTATATAGAATAAAAAATAATAGATTAATTAATAAATATTAAAATACATAGGGGATTGAGAAATTTTTTGTCTCTCGATTCTTCTTATAGTCTTAGTTTGAATTGAAGTATTCTTTTATAATTCTTAAACATATTTAAAAATATGTGCAACGTTTGACATTTCTATGTCTTATGCTTTGTTGTCATTCATTATTTCTCTTATGCTAGATACACCGCAGTTCCTATAATATAATACATAATAAGTAAAAAAGTGACATTTTAGATATCCGTTTTGAATATCTTGTATTTGAAAAACAAAACATTCGATCAAAGATGCAGCATGTAAAACTCTACAGTTTACATCAGATCGCGTTTTTTTATAGTTACACATTTTGCTTTGTAAATAGACACATGTGTTAACGATCAAACTTCAACACTTAAAAATTCTTGTTACATATTTGTATCGACTACACAGTTTTTATAGCTATTCGATATATTTTATTTTTATATATATTACATGAAAAAGGTATGAAATAAGAAAAAACACATTCATTTTTTTAACAGAAAAATATTGTTTTTATACGGTCGAACTATCATAACTTACAATTTTGCCTATTTTCAAAGTAAAATATGTAACTATAAAAAATGCGATTGTATGTAAATTGTGGAGCTTTTTATATTGCATCTTCTGATATGTTGAGAATGCACCTTATTCCGCAATGTTGAACATTGGAGGAATCAGTTCCGCACCGGAATCGATTCCATCCAAATGCGGGAACTCGATCGATACACAACATAAGAGACCCAGTCGAGGTTGATCGAGTTCGACCGATTCCGGAATTCCCAGCGACTCCGAAATTTCAGAAACTGATTCCGACTACGATTCGAGAGTTCCACGGAATTCCCACCGATTCCGAAAGTTGACGGAATTCGATCAATTTTCTAGTGGTGTCGAATATTATGTGTCGATCGATTTCCCAGAATTGAACGGAATCGGTTCTGGTGCGAAACTGGTTTCTGAAATGTTCAACATTGCGAAATAGGATGACTGTTCGATATTTTTTACTTTTTTAATACGGAGTATTAGAAAATTAAAAAGTGAACGATAAAACATAGCTATTTGATATCCTGCTATGATATAAAAGAAACAATAAATCAACACAAAACGCAGAACTTAGAAATATGAAACTTTGCACATATTTCTAAATATGTTTAAACATTATAACGGAATATTTGAACTTAAACTGAAGCTTTTAGAAACACCAAGCCAAAAAACGTTTGTATTATCTCATATGTATTTCCATTCTTATTTGATAAATTTCTAATTAATAAGTTTATCGAAAAGATTACATTTAAAAGAATATAATGAAAAATCGATTTATTCATCATTTCTATTAAATAAAATTTGAGAAAAATTCATTGACGAATAAAATCTTTATTTGATTAATTTTATTTATTATTTCAATTAAAAGAATATTCATTCGATATTATACGATATATAATATTTTAATAAATAAAATATTAATTAAACAATTATTGATTTTTTTTCGAATAGAAATAATTATCAAATAGATTTCGATAAAGTTTTTAAGAGGAAAGATGAAACTTCTCTTTATACATTTATGCTGATATATATAGAAAAACGTTTTTGAGATATTCGATTATAAACAATTGTTTTATTTTTATGATTAAATCTGATCATATCTTATACTTATTTATTTCGATATAGTTTTTCTTTTTCAATCAGATTATTATATTTTTATTTCAAACGATTTTCTTTTGTTGAAAAATTTATTTGAGATTTTCGATTTCTTCAATTAATAAAATGAAAATGTTATCTTTAGTTGAAATTATTATTCTTTACTTCTCTCCATAAACTGATGATTATTAGTTCCTAACAGTACAGAAATTTTTCAGTTACAAAAAGGAGAAAAACAAACGCAACAAAAAAAAGTGAAATAATACTAGGCGTGGAGAAAAAAAAATGAAGAGCAACTTGAAATTATTTTCAACTTTCTAAAATGTTATTTTTCTTCATTTTATTTACTTTATTTTTTTCAATTTTGTTTCACTATGAAGCACTAAAAATTTATTTGATCAAAACTCAAAAATATTTTATTGTTATTTTTTGTCTCTTCTTCACCTGAAATGTTTTGTTACATTTCTTTTTTAAAATCAAATGTATAGTGGGAAAAAACACACGAAACACGAAATGTTATTCTTTTTCAAAACAGTCAGAAGAATTCATTCACCGAAAAAGAAATTCAAATTGAGGCATACGATTAATTCTTATTTTATATCGAAATCATTATACAAAACATCACAAATTTAGAAACGCAGTTGTTTGCAACAGTTTCATTTTGGTAAGTTAGTTTTTTGAAATAATATGAAAAGTGAGCATAGAGAATATTATAGAACAATTATCTTGAGAATGAAGATAAAATTGGACGAAAGTGAAGATGATGATATAACTAAATAATTGATAGACATACAATCATACTCATCTTTTCACATTGAGTCTCTTTACTGATGTTGACATTTGTATACAAGTCAAACTTTCGATGGACTCTGGTTTGATTTAAAAAATTGCATAGATTCGACAGTAGAATGGTTTCTCCTATATGTACTTAGAGTCCTGCACGGGCGCACTTTTTTGTAACCGAAACCGAACCGGCAATTTTTTTACGCCCGAGCCCGTTCCGACCCGGCTAGTAATGCACCCGGATCCGAACCGGATCGAATAAGCTAGACCCGGACCAGAACCGAACCGTACCGGTCTACTCAGTTATTTTCCAAAATATGATCAAATTTCTAAACTTTTATTTAATTCAATAAATATAATACGTCTAGTTTCGTTCATAAGTAGGGGTAAGACAGTTCATAGTTGCAAATCCAGATGAACTGGTCAAAAGAACTATTATACAGTTCCCAAGAACGTAACTAATATAGAACTGTCCTATCCCTATTCATAAGTAAGAAAGAAAAATATATATTATGTAAAACTACCTAAAAAAACAAGTGAATCAGCAGTTAGCTGAAGATGTAGATCTTGCTCTTGTCTCACATCCACACACAAGCCCACACCTACATCCACCCTTCGTATTGTAAGATGTTAATTAACAAAACAATAAAAGCTTTTTATCCGAAACATCTTGAGGGTGGGTGTGCGGGTGTGGGTGTGAGTTCTCGTATATTAAGGTGAGAACTATATAACTATCACACCCAAACCCACACCCACACCCACACCCACACCCACACCCTCACCCTCACCCACACCCTCACCACATCCACCCCACACCGACACCCACACCCAACAAGACATCCATATCGTTCTGTTCTGTGCAGAGCAGCAACCTAATGTTGACTCAATTTTTTGCGTGTTTATTTTCACTTGTTTTACTAAGAAATATTTTTCGTTCTGTTTTTCTTTCTACCTGCTCTTCAACGTTTTTCATTTTTTTTAGAAAATTTTATATAAGTATGTTCGTGTAGTGGTAGTTCTACATCATTAAATTCTATGGATGAATCAATATTAAATCATTTATTTCTCCCACATAATTTACCGGTTTCTGCGGAGAGTGATTTCTTAATTAAAGGCAAGCATGAAAATGAATATAAGTTATTAGAATGTATGAAAGAGTATTTCAATTCTAATGATACGAAGACTATAGTACCCATGTTTCGAAGTCTTATTCATTGCATCGAGTCTTGGTGTTTCTTACAGAATCCAACAAATTTTTCTGTCTCGAATATTCAATCCATCACTGAGCAACTGCCACCAGGAAGTTTCCTTCCGCTTTATTTTCATGCTCAGAATGCCGCCATCTTGATTGAAATTAATGAAACAAATACCGATCAGCCATTAATTTCGGCTTGGCAAGTTTTATTACCAGCAGAAAAAATTGTTTCTTCTTTTATGCCACACATTTCTTACTTTCCGGTAACGACATACAAAGTATATCATCGACCTCAACTTATCTGCAAAGCTCACTGCGAATTGTTGATAGATTTTATGAACAATACTATTGAATATCCCAAAGCATACAAGGCCTCGCGTCAAGTTAATGAAATACGTGATGTACCTGAATCACACTATGTATGTCAATGGTGGATTCAACACTTCGACAAGATAGAAGTAAAAGACAATCCCAATTCATTTATTCAATTTAAGAAAAAACATCGCGATCAGATTAGATGGAATCGTGGATTGTTACCTTTTCGACGATCAGGTTTATGGATGACTATCAAAGTAGTCCTTCATACTATACTGATCAAACGTTTGGGAGATGTTGGTACCATCGTTTATAAGTTGCTGATTACTGATTTTCTGACACATATTATTTGTACTCGACAAATTTCCACTGATTTATTGGTTCATTGTGTTAGAAAAATTGTACGACGATTAGATAAAATTGAAGATTTATTGACAAAAATAGAAACAAATAATATAGACACATGGATTCAACTGACGAAACAAAATATAGCACTGAAAGTGAACAAAATTATGCCAAAACCAGATTGGCAAAAAATAACCCGTTTGAACAAAAGAAAGCAAAAGAAATTCTTCGATATAAACTTCAATCCGAAGGATCTTGAGATCTATGAACATTCATGTCTAGAATTCAAAATCTATTTGAAAGAGCAAAGTTCAAACACAACATCCAAGTCTTTCTTAGATATGAACAACCATACTGACAATAGTAATGTTAATCAAATAGATTATATACCTTCCATCGAAGTATTGACGAAACAATTCAATTATACTATCAATGTAGCTTTGACTCGTGTAGAAATTTGGATTGAATCACATTTGGAAGAATGGATTAATCGGCCAATAACATCTCAAAACGAAAACAATCGTTACGAAGTTTTATTACATATGTTCGAGGAGTATCAAAATGCTGCACTCAACCATTACTGGTCAGGAGGAAGTTCATCAGACCCTATCGGTTATAGTCGATTTATTCTAGCATCACTAATGATTATTCGTTCCATGCATCAAAATCTTTGTAAAGATCCAAGATTTGAACGATTAAAATCACACTCTATCGTTATTCCAGATCTTATTAGTTTGTTTGAATATTTGACCTTACCCACCCGGGATGATATGATCAAAGCTTATAACCTATACATTGATTTTAGTGAATTTAGTCGTAAAATCTATCCGGATCTTTTAGCCGACATCAAATCTGTCGATGCATTTGGTATTCATTATGCTAGACAATCACCACCGATGAATGATAGTATACAGGCAATCCGAATTCAAGCTGAACAGGAGAAACAAGAAAAAATAAAAGAAATCGAAGATGCAAAACAAAGTTATATACAACTTATCAATTCAGTAAACGGTCTGTCATGTGAATGTGTATGTAAAGGCCTATTTGTAACTAAATGTAAGAAATGTAAAATTGAACAACAGGCTGAAAAAATTCAGGTAAAAATTTTCGAATGTCCAATACCTGCAGTACATGAAAATGCATTAGCCGTTATTTTTGAACTTCAAATGCCTATTGAAATAAGATGTTACCGAGATGTTCTTTGGCAATTTATCAATCGTCCTCGCCCAGTACGAGGCAGTAATATGTGTGAATGGTTAAAAATTTCACCCCATGCAAGCAAGCTAGGACCTCACTTTACTAGTCCACGAGCCTACAAAGTGAAACTAATATCTCCAACTAACGCTATCACACAAACTCACTATTCCCATCCACCATCAATTGCATCTGCATCGGTACAAGATTTCCTTTTTGAAAATAGTCTGCAAATTGCAATCTCACCGATAGAGTCAATTCAACCTTCCGATGAACGTCGTATATTAACACCTCAACTAAATCATTCAGATTACAAACAATTACAATTCACTCTAGATACTACACAATTTGTACAAAATCAAGTCATTGCTCAACTATCTGACTGTCCGTTGCGACTTAAACCTACACAATTTGTAGAATTCGGTTCATTTCGATCAGGTCATCGTTTGCAATGGTGGAATCTTTTACCGATTTTTGAAATAGAATCATTACCTATCGCTGACGAAAGTATCGTGATATTAATCACACATTCAATATTACAATATGGTCCATTAATAACAGATCAAAACCTAATTCTTAATAGTTGGTGTACAGAATCGCATCAAGAGCTGCTCGAAGACCATTTTGTAGATGAATTAATTTCGAGATTGAATCATCATTTAAATGATTGTGAATTGAACTGGCAAAATGAATTGGTCTTAGTCATTATTACAATGATTACGATGAGAATTTTGACTATTTGTAATCCAACAAAGGAAGATAAAACTGCTGATTTAGCCAGAAAATGTCGTAAAATTGGTGAAAAATGGGTTGACTTAATTTCGGCAACTATTCAAACTGTATCACCTTCAGATTTTGATGAAGTCAATAAACTTCGTCTCAAATTAGTAAATATCGGTCTTGCATGTCTTCTAACATTTTCAACTCATCCAGATCGAATACGATATTTATTGTCTTCGAATGAACATGTCGTATCTTTATTGAAAGCTGCAACTACGATTCATGATAATATTCTTTTGAATAGAAACCCATCTGATAGGAGCACTTTCATGGGAAATATCATGCGATTTAGTGAACGTGTTCTTGTAATACTACAACCAACAATTGCAGAACATCTTCAGAAGACAGCTTTCCAAAGTTTAAATGATTTTGTTGCTATTTATTGGTCAGTTATAAAGACTAATGGTAATATGAATGGACAATGGAAGAAGCGATATATTGATACGTATGATGGCTGGTACGATTGTCAATATGATTCAAGATTAATATCGATTGATTGTATTCAAGGAACATTTTTAGTTGATGGAATGACTATTGGTTTTTTGCCTAGTCCGATTACTTCGAATAAATTATTTATTCGTGTATTTGCTTCTCATATCTTTGAAGTTCAACAAGCTGAATTACCTTATACATATATTACTAAACATTCTTATCATGATGGAAGAGTTTTATATGAATTTTATTTTAATAATCAAAGCAGTCATTTGATAATTAAAGAACGACATATACAGACAAATCATGTCTTTCAATTGATTCCACATCATTATTTTGAAAAGGAACTTTCCGATACGTTTGTTTCAAATTATAGCCATTGGTGGAATACAGGAAATCAACAACTACAGTTTCGATCTATTCATTTTCAAAATACCGAGTTCTTGGATAACACACCTTATGTATTAAATATGGATACAGGACGCATTACTACTACTGAAACTGGCAACGCACAAGTGTTGGTCAATCAGGTATCAGCATTCTTTCGAAATTTATTTGCAAAATATTTTGTTCGTCTTGATGACAAGCCATATGTTTACATGATGTCAGATCACAGTTCTCAATCGCAAACTATTATTCATATCCATTTGTCTCGATTAGGAATCGCTTTTCGATATAATTCTGCAACTGAATTAATTACCTCTCGCGAATATTCAGACATGCGTGTTGACGTAGATCAATGGTTAGGAACATTAACAGGTTTAACATCTGGTCTTCTCCTATCACCGTTACCCGTTAATAATCAGAGATTAGATAATTATCCTTATCGAAAATTAATCGTTCCTTTTGGAGAAGTTGAAAGTAGCATGACTACTGTTAACATCCATCAAACCGTAACCATTCGACGAACATCAGTCACCACAGATCTTCTTCGCCACTATTTTGTTTTTATATTAAATGATCGACTCAATATTCTTCAATCTACCGATAGTCCTGCTGGGTGGCTCTATTTATCACTATTACATGCAAAAACGTCCAATCCATTACCAGATGAATATACGAAAATGACTGGAATGGAACGTGCCTTTCAATTGTTAAATTCAGCTGGATGTTCGTCAGATCAACCTTTCGATGCACTTTCGCTTAATATTCTTGCTCAAATAGCATCGATTTCACCAAATGTCAACTATTATCCACAACATCTACAATGTATGGTAAAGATAGAGTGGATTTCAAACGAGTTGCCATATTCCATGCAACATTTTGGCTATTATTTGATAACAAAGAAATTGATCAGTGCTAGTCATCAATTGAATTTTATGTATCCATCGCTGGCTTCAAATTATTCACCAGAAATATTTAGAGGAAATTCGTATGATGAAACATTACTGAAAAAACTGTACTGGGATTATCGAGACTCATACAATCCTATTGCTAGATTATCTGCAGATATGGAAGCAGATATACAACGATTACTTCAGACAACGCCATATCAACCACACGTACAAAACTACTCGTCTGTCACTGATAATAGAACTATTCAGTTGGTAGATGGTTTATATAGTGATGGTAATGTAAATCTGATAGAGTATTCATTGAATAATTGGTTACCTTTGTCACAGTGGTGGACTGCTGGATATGCGTTGAGAAATATTTGGGTCGGTCTATTAAAACTAACTGAGCGTTTTAAACAAGAACGAATTGAAAACATTGTAGACGATATTGGACGATTCGAAATCTTATTAGACTTTTTCTATTATAATTCTGACAAACTTGGGATTAATCCATTTTATTTACAAATGCTACAAACAGCACTGAAAGCACCAACTATATCATTGACATCTATCGAATTTCCTTTATTTAAAAACTACCAAAAAATCGGAGATACTTCAGTCGTTTTTCGAAGCAATCTTACTTCACGTCAAGAAAAAGGAGTTAAAGCTGGTATGCGGAAATGTTTAGAACAGGGTGTACAGTTCATAGATTATCACAATCGTTTGAGTTCAAGAGATGTATCTAATATCAATCGATTATTAAGACAATGGAGCTCTAACATAAAACTTCAATCTTTTTTAATAGATGTTCAAAGTCGCATCTGCGCTGTTTCAATAAAACCGTTCAGAATCAAAGTACCATTTTATGCTCAAAAATTTGAATATGAACAAATGAAAGATCGTCATCAGATATATGTCAAATCGAATAGCAAATCAATCGATCGAACACTGCTAAAAAATGCGAAACAAACATTCCATCAGTTCTCTTCAGATCATTTTAACAAAACAACAATACCTTTTCAATCTGCTAAAAATTCGAAAGCATTTCCACAAAATATTTTTCCTTCTAACAACGATCGAAATAATTCTCTCAGTGAATTGACCAACTATTTTAAGAAGCAATTAAGTGAAAGTTGGGAAAAGCTTGTAAATGACGAACAAATCGAAAAAAAAGATCCTTCAGCTGAAGAAATTTTCACACGTCTCAACTCTCTGAAACAAGAATTAACACAAAGCTGGAATGAACTAATCAACTCTATTACATCATCTCATGAACGACTGTTCGAATCTGGCGTAGTTTCAAGAATCACACCAACGACTCTTATCTCTCTTTTTCAACAAAAGGGAACAACATTCGATCTGACTAACGATCAACGAACATTATTAGGTGGTATTCTTGTTAATTGGACATTGGAACAACAATTGGAAAGGGTTTTATATTTTATTGCTCTTAAGAAACAAGATGATTTCAAAGAAGAAATATTAAATATGCCTCATTCTAACTGGGTACCATCTGAACATATTCCATGGTTAATCTTAGAATTAGAAATGAATATAACCATTCGAGAAATACAAATAAAGGTCGCACGTCATATGATGCAACTAACTACAGATACGAATGATAAAGCGATAAAAAATATTGTCATGCAAATGAATATGGGTGAAGGAAAAACTTCAGTTATATTACCCATGTTAGCTCTTAGTCTATCTTCATTTAATTCCAGTTTAGTTCGTATTATTGTATTGAAATCATTATTTCCGACTAATTATCAATCGTTACGTTATAAATTAGGTGGTTTACTTAATCGACGTATTTTTCCATTTGTGTGTCGTCGTGATTTGAATTTTAGTGATTCTCAAATACAACAAATTGATAATCGTTTTAGACAAGGATTGGAGAACTGTGATGTGGTTTTAACTTCTCCCGAAGATATTTTATCCTTCGATTTGCTCACTATAGATAAATGTCAACGAGAGGATTTTGCTGCAGGTCGCTCAATGTTAATACTTCAACGATGGTTGAAAGCTTATACTCGTGATGTATTAGATGAATCGGATGAAATTTTACACGTTAAATATCAATTAATCTACACTGTGGGTACTCAACAGCAAGTCGATGGAGGTTCAGAACGATGGATAGCTATTCAATCGGTACTTGACTTAGTTAAAAAACATGCTACACAAATTGCAAATGATTTTAGTAATGACGTTTGCTACAAATCACCTGAACGAACAAGTGCTTTTCCACAATTTCGTTTGCAATCACATGTACCATTTCCAGAATTGTGTAAAAGAATAGCCAATGCTTGGCTCGATCAACAAAATTTTTGTCAAACTGATAAAGAGCTTATTATATCGTTTGTTTTAGAAATCGATTCATCTATTGATTGCCTTATGAATAGATTTTCAAAGGATGATATTCAATTATTTCTCATCATTCGTGGTTTGTTGTCATCAGAAGTGTTATTAATTGCTTTGAAAAAACGATATCGAGTTAATTATGGTCTAAATCCAAATCTATCTTTTAATCGACTCATAGCTGTACCATTTCGTGCTAAAGATGTTGCAGCGGATAGAACTGAATTCGGTCATCCAGATATTGCACTTGTCTTAACACATCTTACTTATTATTATTCTGGTCTAAATGATTCTCAATTAACTCAATGTTTCGATCGTTTAAATGAAAAAGAAACTGATCCTGCATCAATTTATGATGAATGGATTTCACGTGAAGATATCAATGATATACCTACAAGTATTAAACATTGGAAAGGAGTGAATTTGAAAGATTATCAACAAAGAACTCACTACTTATTTCCAACATTAAGATACAATATGTTAGTAATCAATTACTTTCTAAATTATTTTGTATTTCTTCGAGAAGCAAAACAATTTCCACATAAATTAGTTGCAACAGCTTGGGATTTGTCTTCGTCATCACGATCGAAAATTATCACTGGATTTAGTGGTACAAATGATACACAGTTATTATTACCTATTCATATCCGCCAGTACGATTTACCTGAACTGCAAAAAACTGATGCCATTGTTGTTAATAATTTATTACAACCAGAAAATGAAAGTTATCGACCTTTACCGATCAATGTTACGTCAATGGAGATTTTAGAACTAATCATACGCTTCGAAAAGAATATCAATGTTATTTTAGATGTTGGGGCGCTATTTGTTGATGGAACTAATCGAGATATTGCTATGAAATGGTTGAATCTATCCGATAAAACCAAGATTGATTATGTTGTTTATTTTGATTCTGATTCAATAGTTGTTTGTGATCGACAAAGTCATCTTTCTCATCCATTCGTCACGTCTTCAGCGAGTGAGCGATTGGATCGTTGTGTATTTTATCTAGACGAAATTCATACAAGAGGAACAGATTTCAAATTTCCAAAAGAATTTCGCGCTATAGTGACACTAGGAAATGGCTTAACCAAAGATCGTTTTGTTCAAGCATGTATGAGAATGAGAAAACTAGGAAATGGTCATTCATTAGCATTCTGGAGTTCATACGAAGTTCATCAACAAATTACAACATTAAAGACAAATTTATCTAGTCGAATTGAAGGAGAATCGAATATGAATAATAGCAATGTAATACATATTCTTCGCTGGGTTTACGAGAATACAGTGCATGCCACATGGGATGGATTACATCATTGGGCTTTACAAAGTTCAAGTTTTCAACGGAAGATTGCAGCTTTTCAATCAATCAATTGGAATAATTTTGAACAACTATTCTTAGATAAAATGATGGCAGAATTAGCCAGAGAATGTTTAGAATCAGAAATCATTGAATTAGCATTTATGTATGGTGCAGGTAAAGCACTTCGAACAGTAAAAGACATTCACATTGATCGATACCGTCAAAGCAAATTTTGTCTATCATCAGAAATAAAAGACCTAGTGTTGAAACGACTGATTGAATATGGAGGAACAAAGCAACGTTTATCACAATTATTAGATGAAGAACAACAACGAGAATTAGAACAAGAATTAGAAGAAGAACGACAACTAAAGCGTCTTCCACCTGCTGAAGCATATTCACCCATATTACATCAAGAAATCAAAAGATTATCTAATACAGAGGATACTATGATGGATCTAACACAGTTTCCCAACATATTTCGTCCTTTGCCAGATGCTTTCATTGACACAACATTCCATCTTAACTGTCAATCTAATAGTTGGTCCTCAAATCTATGGATTACAACAGAATTTCAGCGTATTATTACAACTAAAGGTGAACCATTAGATTCATTTCTACGTACTCCACGGTGGCTTTTAGTCTATCGGAATCAACAATATATCTTTGTTAATGCATTAGAAGCGAATTGGTTGATAGGACGTTTACGATCGAATAAATCTCCGACAACGACTTTACGCTTATTATTACCACGTATAAAAAAAAATCAATCAATACTTGTCAATACTTCAACTCTGACAGTTCCTCCATTAATTAATTTCCCCAATGAAGCTACTGCTGTCAACATACCATTCGATTACTTGGTTCAACTATTCATATTCAACGGTACTCTCTTTTTCGATAACGTTACCGAGCAAACCGAATATTGTCAATGTTTACGTTTATGTCCTAAACCTCGAACAGAAAAAGAAGAAAAAGCTTTTGAAAAAAGATGGATCGATAGTGATGGATTTATAAGTGATCCTCGGTATTATCATCATTTACAAATTGCGCAAGCTCGATTTAAGTCCAACCCACTCGCATTTATCAAACAAGTTATCGACAATCGAAATAATTCACATGTACCTCTATCATCACATGTTGGTAGTATTATTTTCAAATCATTAAAACTCATTAAATAAAATTAATAACACTTTCTTGCTTTTCATTTTAAATAAAAAAAACTAACAATCAGAAAAATAATTCAACGTCCACTGGGTTCTATAGTATCTGTTCATATCATATCATTGTTTCTTTCCTCATATTTCGTGAGAACTTATAGACGAAAGTAAAACGAAAGGATATGGGTGTGGGTCCGAGTTCAGAGTGATCATACTGCTGTCACCCACATCCACCCTTCGTTAAAGAAATGAAAGAAAAAAATACTCCAATATACTCTATTGTTTCGTTGTGACAAAGGATATATTTATCAAAATAATAATGTAAAATTACTAAAGAGCTTTTTACCTTGACATAGTTATCGTTTTTCAGAATATCAGCTAACCTATTGATAGAAACAGATATGGTTTGAGAAAAGTATTTTATTGTGAAGAAATACTAAATGCATTAACTAAGTTAATTCTACTGATAGAATCCTGGTTTATTTTAAATATACGTGCAGTTAAAACATGGTGCTGATTTTGTAAAAACTCTATCCAATTCTTTTTCTTAATTATAAACAATTTTTATCAAATTCAAAGTTACATACAGGACAAAAGTAATAACACAAAAATTAATTAGCTATTTCTCTTTGATAATCTGGCGCCGGATAAAAACGTTTTCAATAAGAGTTAGAGTTTTCTCGATTTTTTCAGACCACAAATAACTTGTGTTGCATCGTGTAAACTCTACAATGTTTTTAAATGATACTTTATAATTTTTGATTATCTAATTATTTTTATGTTTTTTACCAATCTCAGCGACGAACAGATATCGATTATATATATCTGAAGAGGAAAATCTCAACTGTCATTTAGTATGAATTCTAAGGAAATAATATATCAATAAAAATATTGTTTTTCATTGATTGTAAATCATTCTTATTGTGCAGGTGTTGATCGATATGAGTGAAAGAAAGATTTTTGTTTTCTACTGACATCTATACTATTCAATTTTATTTTAATGAATAATAAATAACATTTTTCTTTTCTATTCATTTTATTATAATAAACTTCATTGAGAGTGTTATACTAGTATATGAACGGGTGTGGGTATGAATAACCAAAAACTTAATCGCACCCACACGCACACCCAAGATCAACGAATGATTATATTTTAGAAACTATTTTATTTTTTAGGATAAGAAAAAAATTGCTGCATGATAAATCACAAGTTTAGTTTGTCTTTCACGAAATTGATTAGATCTTGTCGTTTATCGACAACTTCCACCTGTTCTGGAATGTTCGGTAGTTTCTTTTTGAGTTCGACTCGATCTCGCGTATAGACACCGAGAGGTACATCAAGATTGAATTCGTTGAGAAGATGCACTACGTCGATGACATTTTTCGATTCTTTGAAATATCGACCGCGACAGATCACTACTTTCTTCTGTTGAAGTCTGATGTCTTCTGCATGATCTT
>CAJNOI010000289.1:25919-87839 GCA_905250115.1 Adineta steineri
GCGATTTACGATTTACATTCATCCATTCTGTCGCTTGTTCGATGGTGTGAACAACTGCCAGCTCAATGAACGTTTCTTTAGGTAAGTTGCCAACGGTATCGACTAGCGTTTCGACATCTTTGGTCATTGGCTCATTAACGATCCACAATGAAAGGAAACGCTGCTGGACTAAAATGCTGGGTGTATGCGTAAGTGGATTTTTCTTCAGTTCCGGAACTTCAACAAAATTCTTCGGATTGAATGGAAAGGTATCTTCGACGAGAACATCGATGCCGCCCATTTCCCGCGTAGGCCATGGATTAGCTAATGAGAGCTGAGCGACGGCATTGGGCGAAATTCGATTGGAAGCACGTTGCAGTTCTTCGTCGATAATTGGTCGGTCTTGATGAGGCCAATCAGCTCGTTCTTGAAGGCGCTCGCGCATATCTTGCAACTTCCGAATTAATCGTCTCGTATATTTCACATGACAGTGACCCACACCCGCATAAGAATACGAATCAACGACACTTTGATCGATTGGATCGATGAGAACACGTAGTGATCTGCCTTGCTGTTCTCTCGCGCGAAGACGAGCCATAAAACCTTCATAGTCCAGAAAATCAAGAAAACGAAGAGGTCGACGAACAGTGATGGTCTCCGGCGACGCTTTGGTTCGACACGAATGAACAATGTTTCGAGCGAGAGCCATGGCTGCCTTCATTCCACTGTTCATGCCACGACCGGGCCAAAAGTGAACATTCAATGCCGCATCGCCAGCGAGACAAGCTAACGCTGTTTTGTATTGTTTTCGTCCACCGGCTTTTGGTACAGACGACGCTTTTTCATCTTTATCTTCTTGAATTTCAAAGCGAAGTTCTCGCACAACAATAGAAGCATGTCGAACGTTGATTTCGATGGGCACCACACGAAAGACGTACTTGGGAGAAATTTTAAAGAATTCCAAACCTTGTCGAACGATCGTCCAAACGAGTGATGAGTTCGGACACTTATTTACATCTAGCAAGTCCAATGGTTCATTGAGATGTTGAAACTCTTGTAAGCGTTCACGCAGTTCCTCGTATTCGCTTTGTATCAGACGAATATTTAAATAACCACGACGACTAGACGATGAATTCACTAAATATCGAGTTTGAGCGACAGTTAACACACAGTTCAGAGCTTGATGTAATGGCTCTTCCGGCGCTGGGACGTGTGCTGGGATCTGATAAGCGACACCACACGCATATTCAACTCCTTCGCTAATCATGGGTATGTTACAGTAACGGCGAACGAAGGAATTTGAACCATCTGCTCCGATCAACATATCAAAATTACCTGCAATACAAATAAGATATTATCCGAAACACTAGTCAATTCACATACCTTTAATTAGACGCTCGGTTTGTTCTTGTAAAGCTTCAGGAACTAATTCGATTTGTCCATTTTGTACGAATGGTTGAATCAAGGCAAAGAGTCGATCTTCCACTTCCCGAATAGGAATATTTCGTGATGTTGGCCATACACGTTCATCATAATTCTGAAAAAGACCTTTCTGAATGTAAGGAGGCATTTGCTGTATAACATGATCTTGCAAGGTCACCACTTGATCTCGACGTGTTTTTCCTTGTTCCTCACCTTGCCAGCGTGTGATGCTGTCTTCATCAACAAACCAACGACCCTCATAGATAATAATCTTCACATGTTCACCCATCATCATGGCAAGGTTTAGAGAGAATGTTAATCCCACAGGTCCTCCTCCTGAAACCACCACTACCAGTGGAGATTGATTTGCATCCGCCATTGAATTCGTGTGTGTATAGTGTATCTGAAAAAAGCGAGAAACGAAAGATTAGATTGCACATTCAAGTGTTGTTAACAGGTTTTATATATCCAACAGAAATACAGTGTCATGATTTGATCTTAGTCAGAAGAAGGACGGAAGTGAAATAAGAATTAATTTCTTCTCCAATTTTTGGAGAATGAGTCGAACAGAACAGCAAAACAATTTATGTGTCGTGAATTTGAAATAGTCGACGACGGCGAACGGTAGTAGAGAACACAAAATAATGATATTTAAATTGATATTGACAAAAAACAAAGTGACGATAGATCTGCTATCGCTACGAATATCACATCAAATGCGAATAATAATTTGTTTTTTCGCTTAGTGTCTGATCTCGTTGTTATCGCTCTTTCTTGTTCTTTATTTTTCTTCTTTCATACAACAAAAATCTTCCCTCTCTTCACAATATTCACTTCTTAAATACTCAACGATATCAGTAGTACGTGAGGAAATGAAAGAGAATCAGCATTCTTTTTGGCAAGAGATACATCATACCAGAATACTTCCCCTCCTCACCGATAAAGAAAAGAAAAATAATATAATAGAATGAAAAAAACAGAAAAAAAAACGACTAAAATAAAGAGTACATAATGTTACAATATAACATAAAAGTAAAATAGTAATCGCAAAAGGTTTTAAAAGAAAATGAAAGTAATTCATGAAGGAAATAATCATACTAAAAAAAGAAATGTAACCAACACTACCAAGTATAAGTTATAATGAATTTGCACGTTCATCTTGAAAAGCATTTATCATGATCATATTAAAAATTGACGAAGTTAAAATTCGATGCTTGTGTGTGTTTTTTGTTCAGAATAAGAAATGGTTAAAAACGTGGATAGGCGTGGGACTCACACCCAATAAAGTTATAATTGATTTTCAATCGAAACAAGATGAAGAAAATGTAAAATGAATAATTAAAATTAATTATTTTGAGAGAACAGTACATCAAATGATGGTCAGGGAGATAAAATAAATCAATAGTTAAACAACAACACAATAAGCTCTCTCTTTACATATACACAAAATAAAATAAAAAACAACAACTGATAATAACAATGACAAATAATCACCAATAAACAAACCAAACAATGATCAGAATTAATATCAGCAACATTAAAGCAATCATTAATTCATATGAAAAAATTAGCAATTATACTTGACACAGTTTATATTAATTAGATTTTAGATATCTTCATGACCTTAAGTTTATCACTAAAAGAAGCGTGTGAATATGTGATGTATATAGAATTCATACCCACACTCTCTATTAACCATTATATCTTAAATTAATTTTTGTAGATTTATTTTGTTATAAATTTATCAGTAATTCCCTTTTCATCTCTACTAGAAATTTGTCAAAGAAAAGAAATTAGAATTCTTTTATTGTAATCTAAGACACTAAAATTATTTGAATATTCATAAAATACGAAAACATCTTATGAATATGGTTGCGGATGCCGGTGTAGTTGACGAAGGCGCATCCACACACACTACACTAAAAAAAAGATATAGGAAAAAAAACAAATCATTGTTCATCAAGTTTTTCTGCAATTGTTATTGATAGTGTCAATTGTTTTTGTTGTAAATGACATTTAATTCGACTGAGAATAGTAATTGTTGATAATTTTTCGTCTTCATCATTATAATAAACTCGATAAATATAATAATTATTTTGATTTTGAAGTAAACATTCAATTTCACCAATCGATATTTGAAAAGTATTTTGTTTAGGTACTCGAGTTGTTTTTACTTCTATAAATTCGGTTTGCTTCTTATTTTCATTTCGAATCAATTTAATATCAAATGGTTGACCTGATTCGTTTTGTTGATTGTTCCATTGAATTTGTGCATCGGGATGCTTCCATAGAAGATATCGATACACAAAGTCTTCACCTCGACGACCAATTATAGAATCAGTTTCATTATTAGGTAGATTTAAATTAGTAGGCAATGCTTGATCAGATAATGTAGTAGGAATTAAAGCAATATCGGTAAAATTTGAAATTTGAATAAGCTCGAAGTTGATGGATGGCTGTGGTGGAGTGAAATCAGCGAGTGTAACAGAGTTAGTATGAGATACAGTCGATCCTTCAAAAGTTTTATTAGTTGTAGTTGTTTCTAGAAAAGAATTATAATTAAGAATACATTTTTATCATCAACGAACTACTAGGATAATGTTGAATGTCTTTATTCTTACCATTAGAATGTTTCTCTCTGTCTCTTGGTACTGTTTGTTCACTGCTCTCATGAACATTGGCTGATGTTGCTCTTTCTCTAACTACATCTGTTAATTGTAGGTCGGATTTTGCTGAATGCTCTTTATTCAAAGCTTCGTTCGAAAGAGTTGCACCGGCTGTGGATGGAATACAAATGAGTGGTTTTGGTTGATCTGGATCTAATATTGGTTTAGTGGTAGGCTTTTTCGGCTGCCAACCAGGTTCATCTTTGAATCTTTGTAACATTTCAGGTGTATACGTAATGATCTCATTATTTCCGTCATCCTCTTCTTCTTCTTTTTCTTTTTCTTTTATCGATGAAGAATTTAGTTCGCTCTTCATTATTTGTGGAATTATCCATTTAGATATATTATGATCAGGGAGTATTTCTCGTTGTTTAATTAAATTTTCTACACCATGTTGTTCATATGATTTATATAATTCTTGTATAAATTGAGAAAGTTGTAAACGAGCTGATACATCTTCAATTAAATAATCTACGATAGTATCAATATGATAGTTTTCATTCTTGGCATATTTTTGTAAAATATAAAAGTTGCTTGTTGATTCATCGATATAGCTGTTTAGAGTTGATGGTAGAGGAGCTTTACGAATCAGATTCTCTCCATATTGATAGGATAGATAAATACAATCAACTAAAAGAAAATTCATTTTTGAGAAGATTGATTGAAGACAACAAGATCGTGTTTCTGGCAAGAGTCCATTACTGATTAGATAATCCTGAATAAGTTCAATTGAATGACTATAAAATTCATGTAATTCTCTTGCTGGTTGTCTATTATCAACATTAACTAATACTTTAATAACATTAGCTAGATCATCGATATTAAAAAGTGTACAGAATTGTTGTTTAAATTCAATTGAATGAATCAAATTGTCTAAAGATAAAAGAAATATTCTATTACAATGGTCATTTTCTTTTCTTTCAAATATACCTGGTAATTTAATAATTCGTATAACATCAGAGAAAAGATCTACAACAATCATATCATGAGGATAATAGGGTCGATCAGTATATTTAACCAATTCATTTCCATTGTTGATACAAGGAATAAATGACCAATTAATCGTTGTATCTAAATGTAGATAATTTAGTATAGATTATATTTATTCATCTTTCTATACCTTTCACTAAAGTTTGCTTATTATCTGTAAATGCTAATTGTGTAATGACATTAATACATTTCCAAATATAATCAAATGTTTTCTTTTTAATATCACTCAATAATAAAAGATAATCATCAAGTGTTGGTCCTTGTTTTATTTGAAGAATCTCGAAAAAGAATTGTTGAAAAAATTTATTATTATTATAATATGGTTGTAGTGCAATGTGTTGATTTGATGTGCGTGTTTTAACATCAATAGTAGTTAATAAAGCAAGAGGATCCTCCCAGAATACTTCATCAACGAATACAAATTCACCAATATCATCTGTTCGTGGAATAAATATAAGCGGCCACAGACGAAAACGAGCAAGAAGACGACGAATTTCTTCATCCATAGATATAAACAAGTATATATTTTGAATATTTTGAAGTGTATCATGATATAATTGACGTGGTTGTGTTGAAATTGTACATGGAATTCTAGATAAGAAATGAAAATATTCTATTAATCTATACATATAAAGAAGAGTATTTGTCTATTCTTTATGCATTTGGTCTCTGTAATAGCAAAGACACTCACATCCACCCTCAAGATGGTATATCAGCTGGTATGATAATAATTATTAACTTACGGATTTGAGTCTTGTTCATCAGTCATATTGATTAATTTCCATAACATATCACTATCAAGATTACATGACCATTTCATCAATAATTCAAACATTGTCATATGAGATATTTCTTGTTTAAATCCTAGTATTTGAACAAAATTCATATCACTCAATCGAACAATTGATGGATCTAAACATGGAACATATCGACGAAATGGATTATTTACGGGTAAATAATAAACATCAGATGGTTTGTATGACTGTCCATCAGAAACAGGTATCCACGAATGTTTTCTTAATGATAAACAAAGTGAAGAAGCAACACCATGAACTGGTGCTGTCGCGCCTGTATGTCGATCACGAGCTCGAATAACTGATGATGCATAATACGATCCAAAGAATTTAAAAGTATAATCTAAATAACGTAGAATTTCGAAATATTGATTTGCATTAAGACTATCTTTGGACATAATAAGTGTATCTAATTCATCAGAACAATTATCTTCAATAATAAATGGTTCAAAAATTAATAAAGATAATGTTTGAATTTCTGAACTCCATTGAGTATTAACAAGTTCTTCAACCTTAATAAATCCTAATAAATAAATTAATTTTAATTAATATTTACTTTTATATCTATAAACTAACTTTCATCTTTTTTTTTAATAAGAAAAAAACCATGAAGATCAAGTTCATTAAGAAAATAGTTGAATTTTAGTCGTTCTTTAGCATGATAAAACAATTCCTTTTGATATTCAATTAAGTAATCATTTGAAATAAATTGAAAACGATTTGGAAATAATTTTAATAAATCAAGTGATGTTTGACTTCCATATAATGATGTTAAATGAACAATATCTGTTTCATTTGAATTTATACGAATGAAATTACCTTGTTGTGTTTTAATAATTAATTGATTTCTTAATTTTTTCATATCATTTGCAAACTCTGCAGGATTAAGCGAATAAAGATCTTTATAAATAAAAATTAAATAAGCAATAAGAACAGAATCAGATTTAGTTTTCCATTGCATCTCATCCGCCATAATTGGTAATACATGATTTGCATAAATTCTTCGGATTTGCCGAAATTCACTTATACCTAAAACAAAGAAACAGTTTCTTGAGGGTGTGGGTGTGGGCGTGGGTGAGAGCAGGGGCGTAAGTCAGGTGTCAGAGCGGGGGGGGGTGTAGGAAGGGCGCAGCCCTAGTTTTTCAATTTCAATGGTAAAAAAAAGTGAACTTTCTAGAAGCAGGGGGGGGCGCAAACCCCTTTTTCCTATTAGTTTTCGGAAGCAGGAGGGGTTATGCGCCCCCCCCCCTATTTACGCCACTGGGTGAGAGTGTGGGTATGGGTGAAGGTTAGGCTGAAGATGTGGGTGGGAGTCGGCGTTTTTATTTTTATTCTATCTACACTGACACCCACACCCTTAATGATGACATCTCAAAGTTTTCGACACTGCCCTCGATCGCCATTATTTTTGTCGATGAATGTTGTGTCGATCTTTTGTCGTCCGACAATTTTTCTTTCGGCGTTTTCAGTGTAAATCATAATAAATTTACCTAATTTTTTCAATAAATCTTTAATTGAATTTAAACGTCGTGGATATTTCTTTTCAATATATTCCATTAATCTCTCATCAATTGTTGGTAAACCTTCTGCAACAAGTTTGAGATATTTAGCAAATTCAGTTGATTTATCTAATGGAAAAAAAATTGCTTTATCTTTCATTTCTTCAATTGATACTAATCGTGTTTGTTGCTGTAATGGAATTATTTTCATTTGTTTAAGTTGATCCATAGTTGTTATTTCATTTTGATCATTATCATTGTAATTAAAATCAGGTTGATCTCGTTCTTGTTGAAAACTATAATCAATACATAGAAACCATTGTGCAACTAAAATAAAAAAAACGATACTTTTCTTTTTTATTTTCAAGACAAAATTTATCAAACTTTGTTCAATTGTTGTTGTTTTCGTTGAATATTCTTGATCATTTTGAGTATATAATGTTTTAATTAATTTCAAAATTGTTGAAAAATCTAATCGTCGACAACCTAATTTAATTAAAATATTTTCATCACATTCATTTACAAATTGTTCATTTAAATAATAATTATTAAAATGTGATAAAAGTAAATCAGATGTAAAAATTTGTCGTATAAATGAATCACGAACAAAAACACATTGTGTTGGAGAAATCCATTGAATATTTTCTTGATCTTTCTCAGAAATAATCGGTAGTTGAATACATCCCATTAATCCTTTAATTGCTTTATCAATAAATGAATTAAAATATGGATCGAGATCATTTTGAGTTGGAAGCATTTTAATAAAATATTTTAAAGTTTCCATTGAATCTAATGATCCAATATGTTTTTGTACATCGATCGAACAAGTCGTTAGAAGTTTGGGTAGATTTTTAAATAGATCATAAGCAGTAGGTAGAAGTTGAATCATTTCTTTTTTTAACCATTCATTCCAAATATTATCACGTAAAACTCCTTGTCGCGTAGCTGGTATTTCAAAATCACCTTGAAGAATAAAACGAAAACCATATGAACAAAGTGGTAAATAAGCAAAAAGTGGTTGAGATGGAAGTATAGCATATGATGATGATTCATGAATTGCATCTAATGGATAAGCAATAGCTATGATTGTCGATTGAATATCACCTTTAACATCATTAAGTTGTCTTTTTATATTCAATGGAATTTCACTAGTTGTTTTAACAACAAGCCAAAAACTTCGAAGAATATTTTCTGATGTTGTTGTACGTTCTTGTAATTCAATAATTTGTCCATTAGCATGATCAATTCGTGTAAATATTCGAGTATTTATTTTATGATTATCTTTTTCACGAACAATTTCAATTTGTCGAAGACGATTAAGAAAAAGTAATAGACGAGCATGAATATCATCAAAATTTCGTTTCAATCCAATTCCACGTTCTTCCATTTTGATTGGTAAACGAATACATGTTGTCCAATCACTTACTGAAGGTAAAAGTTCTTCGGATTGTTCTAACCAAATGGGTCGAATATAACCGATTTTTTCGTTACCTAAGTCTGTATCAAAACAAAAATGATAATCTCCCGAGTGAATTTCAGGACGATGAGATACCATAAATACTGATTTAAATCCAATTCCTTTATGTCCAGTGTAACCTTGTTTATGTTTACCTTTAGTTGATTTTCCTACATTACAAATAGCTGTGACATTATCTGGTTGAAAACCGATTTCATTATTACAAACAAGAATACGATCGGATGAGACAATAAAACGTAATGTAGGTAAACAATCGGATGAATAATGATTATCATCTGAATTTTGTATTAATTCCAAAACAAAATGACCTTGATCTGAATAAAGATCATTTGATAATTTTTCTAAACTTCGTTCAAGTACTCCTTTAAGATTGTTTACAATTGACTGGCCGGCAGCATCAAGACTACTATCAACACCGAATCCTTCACGAATTTTCTTAATATGTTCATATGCAGCAGAACATGAACTCGGGTCATTTATGTTTGTATTGTTATTTATTGGAATAAGACGTTCAGTGACGACGACTGGAGATGATGGAATAGTTGAAAGTGGATCCGGCTGTACTTTTGTTGGCACAATAATGTCTACAAAACAAAAAGTCAGCAATATTCACTACATGAATTTGTAAGTAAACTTTACCTTGAGTATATGTTTGTTTGTTTTGTATATCATGATTTGGTTGTTGAATGTCGATTTCTTCAATGCCTTTCCATTTATTCTCATTTTTCCACTCATCAATATCTAGTAGATAAGCCCATGCTTCTAATTTTGATTTTTGCTTTCGATCAGCTAACATCCAAATTCTTTCTCGAGTATTGAACTCATCACTATCTTCATTGTTACTAAAGACTTCATCCAATGGATCTAATATTAATTCTTGAACAATTCGTGATTGACCGATCAAAGTTGGTAAATATATGAGAAACTCTAATATGTATTGCATTGGTTCTTTTTGATCACGTTGTAATTGAGCAGATGAACGAAGACGAATAAACCACGTAGTCATTACTTGTCGATAAATATTCAATGGCATTCGATTAACTTGAACGTATTCATAAATAATAAGAGAACATAGATGACCAACACTTGCACTAACATTTCCATTGTTCAATTCATTTTCAAATTGTTCAAAAGATGAATCGATTGGAAGACGTAAAAGTTCATGATTAGATGTTTCAAGTACGAGAAGACCGTCGAGCTCTTGTTGTTTTCGAGAAATGAACATTTTAAATTGACCATATCTTGATTGAAAAAAATGTGACCATTGCAACCATGTTGGTAAATCATTCATAATTGGACATTGAAGAATAATTTTACATAGTTGAGATTCATCAACAAGAAGTGATGATGGACACATGTTCAGACGATTGAGATTGACTTCATCCAACAACGATTCTTCGAAACTATTAATAGAAATAAATTGAGAACAAAATAATATCAATTGTAGAATACTTACCGAATCATTGACTGTGCCGGCTTATTATGAAAGTGTTTTTTCGTTCGTTTAATGATTTGAGAGGTACTTGTTCTAGCAAGTACTCCACTAAATTTGTGTTGAATCGCTTTTTCGACAGCTGATAATTGATCTTTACTCAAAGGAATTTCTCTACTACTTGAATATTGATCACCTGGTTGTTGTTCTCTCCAATTATTAATCACTGTAAGTTGATTAACAAATGAATAGAGTTCATGTCGATCTCCTGACGATGAAATACTTTCATAGATAGCTAATTCTTTATTTGGATCAATTTTGTTACGATGCACATTTAGAAATGAAATCATATCAAGTGGACTGTTATCATCAGTAATACCAAATTCAGAAAAATCTTCCAATGAATACTGATCACATACATGTTTTTTCACGTCCGATAATTGTTTTAAAGTAAGAACTGTATCGTAGCGCATCAAAATTTTGAACATGTCGGAACAAAGTTGGTTCAGAGATACATGTGGAGTATCTTGAATTGAAGATGATGATGAATTTCCAAACGATGTTTCAATAGATGGACGTGTTAGATCCGTAGTTGTATCAGACTATAAATAAAAGATATTTTAGCTTAACCCTTAAGAGCCGTATGTCCCTTCAAAGGGACATTGCATTAAACGCTATAGAACGAAGGAATAAAGTCTTCTCTAAAAAAGCTACTGTTTTTAGGGACGAAGACAGTCATAGTGAAAGTATGATGGAACAACATTATGCTAAAACAGTTATCAAACAGTTGTCAAACGTCCAAACCTAGCTCTTAGGATGTATAATTTTCCAAGCAAAATTGGTTACTCGGATATTGATATATCCTGATATATACAATATAGATTCTGAGTGATATCATTAGAAATAACCCTAAACTATAGTTTAGAACAACTTTGCACCCTTTTAACTCTTCTACTAAGGTATTCTGACGTTATAAAAAAGTACCATTTTAATGGCATTTTTGGGTATAGTAATCACGATTATTGTGAATTTTTCGCTCAACAGATAATTGGAGATATGTTAAAATATCATCAGAATGAACTTACAATAATTCTGAACCATATTAGAAACTCAAGCGCACAAAAAATTATGAATGTCATATTCCACCCAGGCCATCTGGGTGGAAAAAATTTTGGTCACACCCAGCAGTTCTAACCACGGTAAGTGCATATTGAGGGCCCAAAATATCTATTTATGTGATTAATTCTACCTGAACTTCACAGGAACCCCCTTCGGCTCTTAAGGGTTAACTGTTCGATAAACTCACATTCTGTATATCAGCCATGTGTTGTTGTTCTTTTCTTTGGTTCTTGCTATTCATAGATTTTGTTGTTACATGTGATGAAGAAAGTGCTGTGGAATCTTGTCTTTCACTTTCTTTCTTCTGGTGTTGATTAATTTTTTTCAATTCAGCAATGAACTCTTCAGGCTGATCAATTGTACCCAAATAGATACTAATATTTAATAAGCATCGTAAAAGCTCATTGTCTCGAATGTCCATCAATGTATCACGAACAAGTTTTTGTTGAGTTACAGTTAAATGTTTGTCAACGATTGAAACAAGATGATCAAAAACAGCAATAGGTAATTTATCTATATATGCTGATAGATTGAGTTCACTAGATACTTCACGTTGAATTTCCCACAACCGAGTTTCGACTGTTCTAATAATTTGTTTTTGAGCATCTGTCTCAACTCGTTTCGTATATTTTTTGTAATCCTGAGTTACTTTGCCTGATATCTAAAGACAATTAACAGAAACATGATTCGTTCTATCTGATTTTGATATATATATATATATACATACTTCAGATAAATATGGAAATGATTTACAATAAATACCAAGTTCTTCCTTCTTATGTAACTGGTTTTGTTGAAGAAGCTCAGCAATAAATCCATTATAATCGTATCGTTCATGACGTCGATGTTTGTCTTTAAAAGCAATAAAAGCATCTATTATTTGTCCACTAGTTATGTCTGGAATAGATTGATGACGTTTTCGTGGTTTATATTGAAATACTCGTTGTACATCGGGATTCTTATCTAACGGTCCTAAATGAGCCTCTTCATATGTATCAAATTTAAGAAATTTAGCTAGTAATGGATCAAGATCATGTAAAGTACATAAATTGAAAATTTGTTCAAATATTTGCATATAAAAGGTGACATCTTTAATGCGATGACTAAGATTTGTTAATGTTTTCAAATGACGTGGATTGACACGTAACTCTCGAAATGAATTAACTTTGTAATGTTCAAAGAGTTCTTTCTCAACACGTTCAAGTGAGACATATTCATGTAGTTGATGAATAGTCAAAATAATTTCACATAATTTAGTATCGATTTCATCTTCATAAGTTGTCATAGATCGAGTTTCAGATTGAGCGACAGGATTATCTATGAACAGAAAGTTAAAATTTTTTATTTATAATGTAGTTAGTTAAAGTAAAAATATGGCTTACGTGTAATTGAATGATGGTTGGTCGTAAGATCTTGTTTTGTTACCGATTGAGGCATAAAAGCTAATAAAGATACAGGTTGCAATGATTCTGATGGTTTTTTCCAAGGACTATGTTGTTTCTTAATCGCGATTGTTGGTTCAGGTTTTACATTTTCGACTAAAGAAAATTAAGTGAGTTAAAATCTAAAGAAAAAAAAATATCTATTACGTGGCCGAGTCATCGATGGTTCGCGACTAGTTGTCTTGACTGATTTATCCTTGAAAAGTAAAAGAATAAAGCAGTCCGATAATGAATGATGTATATTTACTTCCGTTGACAATTTTGGATCAACTTTGGTTGCAACTGTCGATGCTACAAATAGTGATGGAAAATCTTGATCAACATACGTGAAATTTTCTGGCACAGCAGCAACCGTTTTCACCGGCTCATTTTTTGATGGTCGTTGGTTCTTTCGGTTATTCGAAAAACGATTGTTGCGATTCATAATGGTTATATTTTTTGTTGTGACAACTGCAAAATAATAGAATTCAACGAAGAGACTGACGATAACTACTGGTTTTTTTTGTGCTGCTTGTAAGCGATAAGGTGAAGGGTAAAAAACAAAAATAAAATTATTCTCAACAGCGACTTGTTGTATAGCAGCGTCGCGTGCAGAACGTAAAAATATTCCATTAGCATTTTTTCTTCGTCTCTTTTATAATCGGAGAAAAAAAAGTGTTGAAACTTTTTCTTCTCGTATAATTCATATCGTAGCAAAAACAGCGTTAAATTAAAGATGGCACTTGAAAAACTAGGGTGTGGGTTTGGATGTAGAATGTACGTTATTGTCATACCTTCACATCGACATCCGCTCTTCATTTATTTATTACTACTATATTTTCTTCTGTTTAATTAAAAAAACAGTAACACATAATGACAGTATTAGATTTTCATTGTCAAAAAAAACATTTTACATTTACTTTCGCAAAAATAAAAGATAGATGTATACTTCAAGTATTTACTGATAGAGTATGAGCAAAATGTCAATCACAGTATGAATGCACGAAGAAAAATTTCGTGCGTATGGAGTAGTTTTGGAAATCGAACCGTTTAAAAGTCAATCTCTAGATATTCTGCTATTGGTTGGTATCCAATATTTTGATACATCTTGTTTGAAACAGGATTTGATTTATCAGTAAAAAGGATGCATTGTTTTCGATAGGTATTATGTATTAGTTCTGTTAGTTTATAAACAGCAGTAGTTGCAAATCCTTTACTTCTTGAATCTGGTGGCGTATATACCCAACTAATTACAGCAAACTTTTCTGTTTCTCTTACTATAGCCAGCATGCTAACGGGTTGTTGATCTCCGTTAAGAACTAATTTGTAAAGAGTCTTCTTTGTAATCTTATCTTCTGTTACGGCTTGTATTTCTTCGTCAGGTTTTAAAGGAAGTAGACCAGCATCTATCTGAAAATTTTTAAGCCACACTGTAAGAATAGGTAGATCTTGTGTAGTTGCTAATGTGAGTATACTGTTTTGAACGAGTTCAATATTCTGTAGGGTTTCTATAGTATGTAAAAGAAGAGTTGTTGATGCAGTAATAGGCTTTTGATAAATTTCCATAAAACTATTAACCACAGCAATTTTACCATTTACCCCTTTTAGATGTATTTGATTACGATTGAAATAACTTACAAGTGGTTTAACAGCAACATCAAATTGTGTTGTAAATGCTGCTAAGTTCGTTTTATTAGGCGTTGAAATTGCACACGAAATGATATTACCACTTTTTTCAATAGCTGCAATCAGAATCAATTTTTCAGGATCAACAGATTTGTTAAGAAAAGAACTGCATATTCCTAGAATTACATTGTTTTCACATTCGTTTTGCATCAGTAGAGACCCACAATCATTCAAAAATGTGCTAATATTATCATATTTTCTAATTTCTTGGACCATTTTATTGTGCGTTTTAGTAATCTAAAATAGCACAATATTTCAAACAATTAGCTTTCATTCATAGAATGTAAGTGTATCAATCTTATTTATTCGACGAGATTAAATACCATATCTAGACGACAAGTTGCGATAATAGATTCTTTCTCTATTGACGCTCGATGAATGTTAAGAAGGACATGAAGTATAATTTGATACTACAAAAACGTTTTACTCTCTTCAGTTAGATAAGCCAGCAAATGTTGATTTAAATCTTTATGAATTAATATGCTAAAATATATTATATCAGAAAAGAAAATTGAAACTAACATATCCGATGTCGTCGACGCCATGTGATACAGTCTTATTCTGTTAACTATTATCTGAAAAGAAAAAAACTGTACGTGGTGGTTCTTTTTTACCTGTATATATTAGAAGAGATGAGTGTGGTGTGATAAGTTTTATAAAGAATAGTTACATCATGCTTGTATGTGTCATGATTCTTATCATTGTGTGAAACTAGCGCAATGTTTCATAATATACATATTTTAATCGCAGTTTTGAAATAAATGATGATATCGTTAACTCCTACTAACTGATGTTTGATTTTGTGCAAATGTTATAAAAAAAGCCAGGGTGGATTTGGGTGTTCCTTCTGCAATGACATCCACACCCTCAAGTTTTCACATATTTTTCTTAAAACTGAATCTGTTTCTAACATCCATTCTAATATCGATGAATTGATTTTAACCTTAGTATGCTATAGCATTTTTTTTGCACCTCATTGGTAGTATAAAGTTTATGTAGTGTGCTTATTTTAGTTTTGCATTAGTGTTTTTTTGATCCAGATATGTTATACGGTACTATATAAATGAAAAAAAGACGTCATTAACAATCAGTAACATAAAAATACATGGTATAATTACATTATTTAATTGATAAGTATGTTGTGATAGAAATAAATTTAATTGATGCATATGACATGCAATTTTATTCTTTTCTTTCATTTTTCAAAAGGCTTTCCTTTCACTGGAAATGATAAACAGAATGACTGCTCAATCAAGTATATACAGATAATTGGTTGTGCGTGCTAAAGATATTGTCGTTCTTTGATAATATAATGGAATGCATGATAATTATATTTATATATAGATAGATATATACAAAAGCTCTAAGCCCATTTTATGAAAAATTTTACATCGAGGACAGTAAAAGTTAACAATAGTATGTCATCATCAATTATTTCATTACTTGCATTAGTTGGTAAACAAATAACTATTTATTTGGGTATATCTACTCTTATTGCTGGTGTTATTGGTGGATTACTCAATATCATTGTTTTTCTTAGTTTGAGAACTTTTCGACAAAGTTCTGCTGCGTTTTATTTGACTATTATGTCCATTTTCAATATAGGCCAAATGCTTACAGGTTTACTTTCTCGTATTATGACTAGTGGTTTTGGTATTGATTGGACACTAACATCTTTATCGTATTGCAAGTTACGAACTTATTGTTTCTATATGTGTGCATTAACATCAATGACTTGTATTTGTCTGGCAATAATTGATCAATATTTAGCCACCTCTTCTCGTGCACGATGGCGACAATTGTGTAATATGAAAATAGCACGTCGTTTGGTATTACTATTTGTTTTCATTTGGATTATTCATAATATTCCTTATCTAATCTATTATGATCATGTTATATCGATATCAACAGGCAAAGTTACATGCACATATACAAATACTATTTTTCAACAATATAATATCTATAGTACTGCTCTAATTATTGGAAAAGTTATTCCTATATGCATTACATTTGTTTTTGGACTTTTGGCTTATCGTAATGTACAACAATTAAGTTATCAGACAGTTCCACTCGTGCGTCGTGAATTAGATAAACAATTGACAGTAATGATTTTAGTACTCATTGTTTTTGCTTTCTTTACTAATGTGCCATATATTATTGTAAGCATTTTATTGGTAATACCAGGACTTACTCAAGATCCTGTCGTAGCAGCACAAATACAATTTGCGAATCTTGTGGCCATGTTTCTTGTTTATATATATTTTGCAGTGAGTGTGTTTAAATTAAATATATAGAATCAGAAAAATTCTTTTCCTATTTTTAGAGTCCATTTTACATCTATGTATGTGTGTCGAATCGATTTCGTCGACAATTGATATATGTATCATTTGAGATATATCACAATCGATGGCAACCAAGAAGAATGGTAATCAATCAAATTATGCCAGAAACTTGAATAGTATCAGATACCGATGTCTATTCGTTAAAAAACGTTATTTTAATGTTGTAACTGTAAAATGTTCATTATTATTTATTAATATTAAAGTTTAACATCAGATCATTGTATTCTTTTCTTGAGAATGTTTGTTGAATTATTAGATGCAGCAGAAATAGAAATAATCCATTTCGTGTTTGTTTTGTGAAGCATCGATGTTTGATAATCAATGGTAATAATTAGAGTATAAATTTAGTTTTTTCTAATTATCAACGAATTATTAATTTGTTCTGCTTCTGTTTATTAATTCACTAATATCTATTGCATGATAAAAAGAGAGAGTGTGGGTGTCTCTTAATCCACAGCCACATCCATTACACTCGCATCCTCAGTTGTTAATAACGATATAAAACAAATGAATCAGAATGCACGAAATAGTACTATACAATCAGTTTTATAATACGTTGTCCATAAATATAATTACTTCTAATGTATAAAATCCTGTACATAACTATATTATATTCTGTTTAACGTCGTAGTAACGATCAACTAGAAAATTTATTAGTCACTACGAAGTAGCAGTCGATATAATCGGGGATTTATTATTTATATAAAGAGAAAAATTATTAAAATTGGGTCTAAATAAATTATTTGATCGGTGGATGTATGTGTGTGACTGAGAATATTGATGTCAGTGTTGCTTTTATTGCTCCACACCGGTACGCTCAAATTCGTTCATGTTCTCTGATATTTCTTAATGATTATATATCATTGATATACATCGACAAGCGAACTAGTTATTATTACATTTTATTAAACAATTTTAATTTAATAGAATTGTTCTACAAATAATCAGAGAAACAAATTTTTTCTTATTTTGAGAAAGATAAATTGAATTGAAACTTCTACATTTTTTTAATGGAACTTCTTAAAATTGTAAGATTTTTTATTCTATATATAAGTCTAAAAGATATTCTTTAGAAATTTTCTCATAGATTATTCTATTCATTTTTGATCTACTTGTTTAACAGAGAATTCTTTTATACGCAATAAACTACAACAGACAATCTGAACGTTCACAAAGTTTTTCCTAAAACAAGATAATACATTTCTTATATTAGTTAATTAAATTATACATATCAATTATTGCTCTATCTGTTTGTCATGTAAGCAATTAATATTATATAAAATACGTTGAGGCATTTTTAGATCTGCAGACTTCATTATTTTACGCTAGCGAATAAAAGAGAAACGATGGTTTTTCTATGAAAAACAAACTTATACTCGTGACTTCTGTACATCATAATATCCGCAAGAAATAGTCTAATGTTCTCTGAGGACATTCAATAAAAAGATTATTTAGAAAAAAAATGATGCAATTAATATTCTATTCTATTTTAAATAGATTATATCGAAATGCGAAGAATATTAATGATACGTACTTTCACCTTATTATTTATTAAAAGTCATTTTATTCCTTCTTTTAGTCAGATCTTTTATTTTCTTTTTTTTGAATTAACTATATATTGCAACTATGTTCCAGTACCATTCTAATAAAATTGAAGTAATGAATACAACGTCACCATCTACTCAATATAATTTACAAGTTGAAATTAATAAAATATCCATCTATGTTTACCCAATCACTATTATATTGACGATTACAACAAATATACTAAATATTTGTGTACTTTGTCGTCGAAATCTTCGATTATCTTCCAGTACACAATATTTTCTTGCTTTTGCTTTATCAAGTATATTATATACATGCGAAATACCTGTAATGATGTTTATTCGTATTCGTTATGGCTATATTGTCACATCATTATCAGTTGGATGTCGATTACAAACATTTATGATAAATATAATGCCATTATTTATTTCAACTATGTTAGTATTTGCTTCAATTGATCGATTTTTTGTTAGTTCATCAACAGTAAGAATGCGCAATTTGAGTCAAGTACATATTGCACGACGAATTATAATTATTACTATCATATTGACTGTTATCTACATATCTCCAATTCTTCTTATCTATTATTTTAATTCTAATATGAATCAATGTATTTCATATTCATCAACAATTGCTATTATTTATCTCTCAAGTCGAATCATTTTTTCTTATATTATTATACCATTCGCTATGGCTATATTTGGTTTCTTAATAATACGTAATATTCGAAATCAAATACATCGTATCAATCCATTCGCTATAAATCCCAAACAGCAAAATCGTCGTCGTTATCGTCGTATAGAAAATCAATTAGCTCGAATGTTAATCCTACAAGTGAGTGCATATCTTATCTTTTCTACACCTGCAGGCGTTGGTTATACATTAGTAACATTTATTCCGTCAATGAATACAGTATTTGTGAATCAATTACGAATTATTTTTAGTCTTTGGCAACAAAATATCTATTTTTTAACATTATTTATCTATATACTTTCATCGAAAACTTATCGACAAGAATTTCTTCATATGTTCAAATTGAAGCATTTCTAAGGCATCATCTTACGATGATCGTTATAAACCTTTTATTTTTCTTGTTTGTGTAACTGTTTCGTCTTTGTCAATATAAATATTTTGAATAATTAATTATTTTATTTTTCGACAATATTTCTACTAGTAATTGTAACGGAAAATAGAATAATGTATATAAATCTTTTATTGAATAAATATAACAATAAAAGATTAATAGAATAATCCCTATTGCTACTTTACTGAGCTTACGGTTCAGACTCTATTCCGTCTTCGTGTCTTATAATACAATTCAGATTAATTCTTTAATCATTACGTTGAGTCCAAGTTTCGTCTCCAGTGTACGTGTTAAGACTAACTATATCTAGTATACAAAGCAAGAGAAAAAAAACAGAACACAAGAACGGTAAATGTGATAAAACAAGGAGGTTATTGAAAAGGATGTCCATCTATATTCTTGGCATATTAATATCTTAAAAGACAGATGGATTTATAGGTGAACAATACATAAGCTCGTTTACTCAACTATAATATCAGTTTTTATTTGATCTTGACGTGCGTAAAAATATATTCTCAGACAAGAATATCGCTGCTTGAATGCGTTTGTGAATTGCAAAAATAATTGTGAACGAGGTGTGCATTACTTTGTTTTTATATTTTTTGTGTGAAAAAAATTAAGAATTTATTTAAAAGTTTTTTTTTGCCGCATAGTTAGATAAAATAAATTAATGTGGGATTTTAATGAGTTTTTGCAGATTGATTAACTCGTTGAAAGTGCATCTATTGAATAGGATGAATCCGATGATTTTGAACATTTGTAATCATACATGCATGATGTTGTCCTTTATTTTTCGGTATCAGAAGAGGTAACCAAATAGCTATAATTCGAATAAGTTCATGTCGAAAAATAGGCCCTGTTAATGTAAACAGATAGAATGAGATTGAATGTGAAATAAGAGAAATGACAGTTGCTGCTTGTAAAAATAAATTATCTCGAGCAATTTCATATTGACTTTTAATATTATTTAAAGTAAGACTAAGTTGAAGACGACAAGCTATAAATGGAATAATTGTTAATAAAATAGTAATTACTTGAATAAGTAACATTTTTAATAATTGATTATTTATTCGATTTTGAGATAATTGATTTTGTGAAATAACTCGGTGATGTGAACGGCGAATATTATTTATTGTTAAAATACCAAAAATAAACATAAGAAATGATGGTAAAAGTGCATACCATACTAAATTCCAAAATGGAGTAAATATAGCATAAATTCCACGTGTTGGAATACATGATGGTACTAAATGACCCAATTGATCCGATACTAAGCCAATCTTAAAGTAGATAAGGTTATGAATGTAAACAATAATAAGAAGTGCTGTGCAAGTACAAATAATTCGCCGAGCAAATTTAACTGAATTTAAAGTACGAAGTTTGATATTAGATGAACTGCAAAAATATCTATCCATACATGCAAGTGCAATAAACCAAATGGCCAATGCTCGAGTAACAGAGAATAAGTATATTTGAATTTTACACAAAGGTTCATTATTTGAAGTTGGGTCAATATTAAAAACACCGACAAGAATACGAAATGGAACAATAATGAATACAACAAAGAGATTAATACAAGTAGCTGCTAAAAAATAAATACAGCAAGAATTAGCTTGGAATGAACGACGAGTGAAGATAATTAAATTCAGTAAAAGACCAATGGTTCCAAAGATAATGCAAATGATGGAGATTCCCAAAGTAATTTGTTTTGCAGCACTGTTTATTTGTTCAACAGATGACATGATAATATAATAGAAAGATTTTCAAATGAAACTATTTAGATAATATTCTGTTTTTTCTTTTTATGCTTGTTGGATTCAATAAAGAAAAAAGAAAAAAGGATGCATAGGATGTAAAAATATTTTTTTGATAGTTCATGAATAAATCTTTTACATGAATGCCTGTCTAAAACGGGTTTGATTTGCGTGCGAAACGCTAAAAGTGAGCGCATTTGAATGCGTTTCCAGTGAATCAAACGAAGCGTTCAAATACGATTTATTTTAGAAATGCGTTCATAATTTGACTTGCATTCAAATACATTTGATTTGCGTGCGAAACGCTAAGAATGAACGCGTCTGAATGCGTTTTCAGTGAAACAAACGAAGCGTTTAAACATGATACATTTTAGAAACGTGTATGAATGCGTTCAAACGTATTTTTTTTGTGAGAACGCGTCATCCGTGAAGCATTCGAAGCGTCTAAACACGTCTCATATAAAATCTAAAAATTTTGAAAATATATGATAGTTTATCTCAGATTGGAAATGAGTCGCCATCAACAACACTTTTCGATGGTCTTAGTGCGTCCCAACGTATTAAATGTTTTTCAGGAACCTGTTGAGACGTACATAATTTTTTCCCGTAACTACATGGATGTTATAAAAAGGTTTTAAATACGAAAGGAAATTTTTTTTAAATAAAAATCAATCAACAAGAACATAATGGACCTGTAAATATTTTCGCTTTATCGGTAACATTACTGACTTTATATTCTGAAGAGAAACTAGTTCTATACGACCAACGATTAAATAAAGAATATCAAAGTTTATTGATGTTGCTCATAAATGTATGAATTTATGCATTGATAGCTGCTTCAACTAGTGATGGTATTACTTCGTTTGTCCACGTACTTTTCTTATAATTATGTATTAATCAAATTATTATAAGTACATTATTCATACAAAAAAAAAGTTCTTTTTGATTTATCTTGTGTTTGTTAATGAAAACCAGTGTTTTAATTTATTTTGAATAAGTGAATTCACTGGACGTTACAAAACCTGTACTTATTTATAATTTTAGTGTCATTGTTATATTTACTGCTTCGTATCAGACGAGCATTAACAACAAACTTCAAAACAATCTGTCTAGAGTTTCACACATTCAAGATGTTTTCAAAAATGCGTGTTCTGTGATAGAATGTAGAACTTCAACGAAGTTGTTAGTCGGCTCTGTTGCGAATATTATTCAAATATTTAAAACGACAATTAGTTATATAAATGAATGGACAATCATTTACTCAAGCAAATCAAAGTACTATTGAGTTATTTCAAAAAATGCCACTGGGTAATTTTGGTCAATAATATTTTCCTAGATCAATTTTTATTAGTAATTAATTGAATGGAAGCTATTATCTTAACAATCATCAGTAGTCTAATCGAGTGTGGTTCTTATCAATATCTTCATCCTCTCCCACACACAATTCATGTGAGTCTGGAAAGATTGATTCGTTTGGAAACAAATATCGTATAAATATTTTTATTAATATAAAAATGATAATTATACATTACTTTTAAGATTTCATTACATTGTAAAATGATTTTAATCAAAATCGAGATCACATTTGAGCAAATTCTCTCATAGTGGATATACTCATAGAGCTAAAATACAATATGAATCACTTGTGATACAAAGTTAATTACAAAAATATGATGACTTCTTTCAGAACTATGGAATGCCAGATTAGCTTAAAGTATCAGCAGAGTTTTGGCAACTAGATAAAGAAAATATCTTTGTAATATAATTTCTCACTGTTAATTTCAAATTTATTTGTAATAATACCTGTTTTCGAATTCTGACTTTGTAATTTTCTATAATATGCCTTAAAAAATTATATTTTTTTCAATCCAAATGACAATTTTCAATTATTGATAAATAGTTCTATCTGACGTATTTCAAGGTTGTATGATGAAACACAAATACAATATATAAGTACTCTAAAAACAAAACAAGTGTTGTTTTCGTGACATATGTCCTTGAAAAGTCATAAAGATAATATATTCTAAAATCTTGATTGAATGTATCATAACATAAGAATATTAAACTTTTTCTTCGACTAAATACAATTTATTCCAAGTACAGATGATGATGGTATAGAGTAAATGTGTGGCTCAAGGTTGAAAAACATGTATATACATCTGCTTGATACCCATCGTCATTTTCATTCTTCACTCAAATATTCGTAAGAAAAAAACAATATGCACATGTGCATTTTTTCTTTTTCTTTTGATTCTTCACCTTTTAACGATTAGAATCTATAGCAAACACAGTATGTCTTTTGTTCGTTCTTGTCTTTATATCGAACAAGTAAAAATAAATGTGTGCTTATCGAGTCATCACATATATGTGTTGTTTTTATTATTCTTGTCAAATCTTGTTATTTATTTTTATGTAGTGTATTGAATGGCAAATTCAAATGACCAACTAGCCACATTTCCTCCTGAACTTTTAATCCGCATTTTCTGTCATATCGATTCTATAAAAGAACTTTTACGTGTTTCATGTACATGTCGACAATGGCGATCGCTAATTTTAGATAGATGGTTTCAACAGTATCGATTTCGTGAATTTGCTCGACGACATCTCATCGGTCATTGGAAATTTGAGGATACAAACAAACTTGGTCACGATTCATCAGGCATTACTAAAGATCGTTATACATTCACAGGTCAACCACGACAGAATACATGTTTTCTTGGTTCTTGTGCTAGTTTTGATGACAGATCATCTATTGATATTCCAGTCTATGATCTTCCTCTTTATCAAACAGATCATTTCTGTGTTGCAGTCTGGCTAAGTACCAGTCGTATGGCCTTTGATCATCGTACCGCAGTTGGAGCATGGAAACCTGATAATAATCATTGGCTTCATCTTGGTCACAGTAATTACTTTAAAACAGAAAACCAAGTTATAATTTCGCCAGCTCTAGTTCAGTATGAATGTGCCGGTGGGACCTTTGGAACAAATCAATGGTTTCATTTAGTAGTCCTCGTTTCTCGTCTGAAACAATCACTTTATGTTAATGGAAAACTCGCCAATACAGTTGATATGAGCCAATATCAGAATCATTCAACTGTTTTCAAAAAACATTTAATCACTAAAGAGATGATTACCAATTGGAAAGAAGAAAAAATACAACGACCTCATACTTTACATATTGGAGCGAAATCTTTTGGACTTAATTTTTGGTTAGGCGACATTGCAGATCTCAGCGTATGGAATTGTCATCTTGAACCTCATGAAATCGAAGCTATCTATGAACAAAAGGTTACTGTTGACAAGGTCAACGTTAGTGATTATGTATTAAACAAAATGTCGCGTGTTAGTCCACCAACAGAAAAGCTTCCTTCTGTAAATTAACTTTGAAACCCTAGATCAGTAAATTCTTTGATAAAATTTGATGAAGATATCAATCGTCATAGTAGTTTTTCGAGAAAAGGAATATTTTTAAGATTGTACTTAAAATTTCTCAACTTTTTCGAATTCAAAATGAAAATAAAAACATTATCTCAGAGGATACTTGCTCTGAAAGTAAAATCGTATCTGATTTTCGACTAAATTCTAACTATTATCTTTGCCTCACTGACTTGATAGTGTCATTAGTTATTGTAGAAGAAAGTCAACATTAGAGATTCGTTGACTTAGAAACTCCAGTGTGATCACTGAAACACTAGAATTGTATTCATCTTACGTCCTCACTAAGGGTGAGGGTGGCTATACCAAACGAAAAGACGAAGATATATCTAGTTAGGCATAAGTCTTACTTTTCAAGAATCGATCGTAAGTCGAAAATGAGTTCTTTTATTTTGAAAATGAAAATACTCATCAGGGATCTGCATCTAAATAGGATGTTACAAAAATTAGGATTAAAGACGCAATTTCAAAAAAATGGATATATGATGAAGAAGTTAGAAAATGAGAGATAAATCTAATGCTTAAGGCTTCGTTCAAGAAGTAATTATTTGGTATAATATCTCGAGGTGACAATAATTTAAAATATCACTTGGGTTGCGCATCGACGAAAAGTAAAATGAAATTGTGTATAATCATCAATGCATTGGTATTGTCTAAATTTATTGTAGTGTTAAAAGCGGTGAATGAACTATTTGCATAATAGAACAATGATGAAAAATATAGGATCATCTATCAAAGAATATCGTTCTGCTTTTTACCTGATAGATTGTTGGAAGTATAGAATTGATCAAACCTTTTTATCTTTCTTAAGGACATCACATTCTTACTGCATTGATAGTGAGATAATCACTCATTTTTTATTCTATGATTCACTTCATTTATTGTCTTTTGTCAAATGATAGCTCGGAAGCAATATGTTTAAAGTTCAGTATTCGAAGATCGATTCCTTTTTGAGCATAAAGCGACATACTGGTAGCAACAACAAATAAGAATAAAAATAACACCGAGAAAAAGCATAAAACCAGCAAAATAAATAGTATTACGAGCAGTATGAGTAAAACCATCACGAAAACCATACTGAGCATATGCACTTGGACGATTATAACGACCAGGAAGAAACATTTCAACAAGTATAAAAAGACAAATGGCTAGAATTATTAAAATAAGAAGACCAAATACTAGGAGAATATTAGTAACGATGCTTTTGGGACGACTCCGATCAATGTGTTGTTTTCCAGAGTACGATGGTGTATCATTTATGATTAGAGTTTCTGTTGTGTCTAAATGAAAATGTTGAGTAGTTTATAATAGCGAAGTTGATTTATTTTAGCAACGAATTTATAGTACAAATAGTTGTTTCACGTATTCGCCAATTACTGAATATAGAAATAGACTTTTCCATGAGAAAACTATGTGCGGTTACTACTATAAATATCGCAGAGGAAGAGTATTGATTACAACAAATCTCTTGATGAGTATTAGTGATATTCAGATTATGTTTTATTTCATATATGTCTACTAAGTTATTAGTAAATATGAGAAATAAATAGATAGATCGGCTCAGAGTTATGAATTTGAATAGTCTATGCATGGAATTTTGGTCTAATTTTTTTATAAATCGTCTCTTGACAATCTGTTACATTTACTTACTTGATATTGGTATCATTTGTTCTTCGGGTTGTTGATTCACATTTTGAATAATAAATCCTTCACTTTGTCGTTGACTCATGTGTTCTTTGAATTGGATGAGTACGCATCGTGTCGCTTAAAATGTAGATTTCGAATAATTTAAAATTTTTTTCTAAAATGTTGTTAGCATAAAAAAGTAAATTGATATTTATTCAAGTATATTTGCATCATTGTTTACAGATGACAATCAAAATGCTATAACTTATCTATGTAAAGCTCCAGAAAAGAATTATTTAAACGCATATTTTTTAACATATCAAACCGTTTTAATTGTCTACAGATTTAGTAGAAGCTTGTTTTTCTTCTAGTCGGAGATAAATTGTTTCAAAACTATCTGAGTTACTCAGATTGATATAATTATCTTCTGGTTATTTCTGAAGAAGTCATCCCATACGTAACATAAACCTTAATGGATTAAGTAATTTCGACATCATTTGTTTACCAAAAATCTGTTGCCAACGAAAATCGGTCTTTAACAAATATTAATGCGTGGATTCGTGTTTTTATTATTATTTATATTATCTTAGAAAAATAATTTCTACATTGTAATACATATGTTGCAACTAAATAGAGTTAATGCTGTTGATAAGGTAAATGTTCAATAAATGCTAAGTAAATAATAATTCCAATTTAATAGTTCTTTTATTGTTGACGAGAAGCAGTTCAGAAAAGTTTCAATGCAATCAAATTAATAGAAGAAAAAAATATAAATAATATACCATTAATGCATCGTCGTCATATACTATTCATATATAATTGCAAGGCATAGATTGCCCTCATAATTATCGATAGAATGGTATATTTCATGTTTTTTTCTTTCTATCCCTCGTCGACAGCACTATTACAATATTTGATAAACATTTAGTGCAATACTGATATTCTAAACTTAACAAACGAATAAAATGTTTTTTGTTGATATCGTCAATTCTATAACTTAACTATGAAACTTTTATTCTGATATAAATATTTTATCTACTTCATTGTAAACTTATTATTTAGGTGAAAAAAAATGAATCAGAAGCAAAAATAATTTTGTTATTTAGAGAGTATAAGAAAGAAGGTGTAAATAAATGCATCAATGATTAAATAGAGACCAATAGATTTTTTTTATGATCAAGACTGTAAAAAGTATTTTTCTTTTTCTTTTCTTTGCTTCACGTATAAGCTTACAAAACATAACAAGAAGATAGAACGAAAACATGTGCTCTTGCGATTCGTGTACGCATAATATTTTGTTTATGCTCGTTTTATTTGTGTGATAGTTTAAATTGCTTGATGAAAAAGTTTTAGAAACATAACGTAATCATTTCAAGTAAAAAAACAAATTTAAGTTGTTATATGTACTGAATTATGTACAATCTAAAAGAAAAAAAATCAATTGTACATTATTTAAGAATAAAATAATAATGTTCATTTGAAATGGCTAGCTATTGATGAAAGCAGAATATTTCAAGCTACGATCTTTAATATGGAACAACAATAATGAAAAAAAAGTTATTGTCCCGAAATCCGGAAATTTTTTAAAAAAGATTCAACAGTTTATGTAACAAAGAAGCATGTATAAGGAAAAAGAGAAATTATTTGATTTGAAGAGAAGTGATGTAGTTCACTTTTTACTAGCCACCAATAAAGAAAGTCCCATGAGATGTTCATCGCGATCAATCTCATCGCCTTCGAAATGTTTGGCAAGTACGACTGTGAAAGCTTAGATTCAGTTCTTTCGAAATGTAACTGTTACATTCTTATTGGCAAATGTATTGAATTGGGCTGGAAGGTGTGGGTGTAAATAAAGCATAGACATAACACCCACACTCTCAAGATGCACGTCTGTGTATATTTGCTAATAGAAGTGCAGAGCACAGTAAAGTAGAATGGCACTCGGTAAACGGTAATCATGATTGAAGTAGACAACCATAAACACTTATGAAAGAATCTTATCATTCTCTTCTGTTAGAACGATATCAGAAATTTTCCAGATTTTTACTCTCCGGATTCCAAGACATATTCAAAAAAAATTCAGAGTGTAGTATTCAAATAATCAAATTATTTGCCAATGTTTGCATAACGTATCCGTGCAATCAATTGTGTAGCGGTTAAAAAGAAATACTGTAAATGATCAGTATAAAAATATTGACGCCCGCAAGTTCAAGTGTATTACTTTTGCTGAATGTATGGAAAATACATATATTGAACATCTACCCTGAAGATAATTTAAAAAAGCCACATGACTTAGGATCAAGAATTAGAAACAAGGCTGGGTGACTGATCTATGAATCCATATTTCCAAATATAATGGTACAAAATAGTTTATACAATTAGTCAGCCATGATGTTTAAAATTTTGAAGTTACATAAAAGCCCTATAAGTTACAATGAAAGCGCACTAAGCCGTTAATTTGAGAAAATTTTGCCCTTAACAGTAAACTTGATTTTTCTTTTTTACAATTTTAAGATAAAATTATGAATTCTCGTTTTGAAATTTCTGCTTCCCTAGTAGATCTCTCTCGTTATGATATATTTACCATACAACAAATTATCCAATCATTTAAAATAGTTTTATTATTATACCTCATGTTGTTCAATAAACAAACAACTGATGATTTGAATGTAATGATGAATACAAATTTCAAGTTTATTTCATTAAATTATATAATTCATTATTTACAATAAACGACATTTAGAAAAAAACGAGTTTTAAATTAATATAATAGTACAATTGATTAATCAATAAAATGTTCATGTCGATTAATAATAAGTGTAGTATCATCATCAATAGCTTCACAGAATGCGCCACCCATAAGTACAGTATTTGGCATTAAACGAGTAAATAATAATAAAAATGGTGAATCATTTATCTCACATCGTTGAATTTTGATATCGATTTCGAATATCGATCTCGATGAATCAACAACAATATCAATAATTGTGTTTTTTCTTGGAATATCGAATTGATTTTGAACAGTTAATTCAATATTCCATAATGATGAAATTCGAATATTATAAGATAATGCATGTTGAATTCGAATTCTATATTTCTTTTTCATCGATTCAATTTGAATATGTTCAACAGCTAATTGACGATTAAAACTATCATCAAATGTACAATTTGTTGAGCTAGAACATGTTTTATTATATAATTTACGACCACTTTTAATTGAAAATTGATCAAGTATAGGTGATAGAACAAGACCATGATATGTATTAATTGTAATTGTCGATTGTTGTGATAGAAGTGAAATATTAAATGAATTATTCATTGAAGTTTCTGCAGAATAAATTGATTTTGATATATGTTTAGCATAAAATGTACTTGGATGATTTTTCGTAAATGGTTGACGAATACAACAAACAATCAAGACAATAAAAAAACTAAATAAAAGAACAATTAATAAACGAATAAATTGTTTTGTTCGTTGTAATAATGGAAGAAAAAATAGTGTAGGAATAACAACAATACTACAAATAATTATATTTCCACGATGTATCCATCCAGATGAAAATCGTAGTGATATAAATGGAGTAAAAATACGAAGTATTCGATTGACTGTTTCAATGGTATGTATCAATGGAAAAAAAGATATTAACAATGGTAAATATAACTGATGAGCGTTTTTTTCAAAGATTTGTTTCCAATGAAGAATAAATTCAATAATAATAAGAACAAGATATAACGGACAAATAAATATTGACCAAATAAGAGTTATATAAAAAAATCGAGAATTAGAATAAATTGAAATAATCATTGATAAACTATAAATGATGAGAACGGAAAAATTTTGTTCAAAATCGAAATGAATTTCATTTAAATTTTGAGAACATTTTCGAAGAATAAAACGATGTAATAGATCGAATAAATATTGAAAAATAATAAAACCAATTAAACATGGTAAACTAAAAAGAAATATGGCTAATGTTGAATTACCAAACCATGGAGCAAGTTGAATTAATGATGTAATACACGCTAAAATCAATGAAAATCCAAAACCAATAATCATAGATAGAATATTCGAAATCGAATATATAATGATAGAAATAATACGAATAATCAATGGATTTTTAAATCGAAAATAAATACAATGAAAATCATTACATGAGAAATTTTTTTGTCGATGATATATATGATCAAATATGATTCGAATTATACCAATAATAATAATTAATATAATTAAAAATTTTTGAATTAATATTGATGTCGATAGTTTATATATCATCAAATATCGACTAAGAATATCAAAATAAATTAAAGGATCTGCATCGTTATTATCGTTTAGCTGTTGGTTATGCTCAAGGAGTATATTACGAATTAATATAGCAAGATTATCACCAAGATCTTGAATAACACCTTGTTTAAATGTTGATAATTGATCTAGTGGTGTATGATATGTGTAACCATCAAGAAAGAAACCAAAATCGTATCCTGATAGAAAAGAAATCAAATTGAAAGCATCATAATCAGTAGAAAATTGAAACCACGTTGAAGTTTTCTGTAGGATTACATTCGTACGTGGTCTTGCCACACGACTATAATCCATGATAAGCTACAAAAACAATTCATACAAAGTTAATTGGACTGACAAAGAAAAAATACCTGTGATGATGTTGTTCGCATTAGATTAGCTGCTTCAGTACAACGAACTGAATCAACATTGAGAAAATAACGAACATTAAAACGCCATTTATGATGAAGCATAAATGCCAAGGCACCTTCTACTCCTGGTTCTTCGGCATTTGTGAATAGTATAATCAAGGGAACATTAGAAAAATTTATTGTTAAATCATTAATTAAATTTGAGAAAAGTTCAAGTAAAATAACGACACCCGAACCATCATCAGCAGCTCCAAGACTGAATTCCACTATTAAAACAGAAGAAAAAAAATAGAATTTTACTTCAAATGATTAAATTTCTAAACGTACGCACCTGAATCGTAATGAGCAGTTAATATTAGACTCTGCATATTTTGAGATTTATTCATTGAATTTGATACACGAACAAGAATATTTTGTAATTGATTGTGTTTCGAATCAGTAAAATTTTGAAGATCAAGTTCACATTGAATATGTCTTTCATCCATCGAACAGATACGTTTTATTTGTGAAATAAGATAATTACGTGCATCAAAATTTCCACGTGTATTACTCACTCTTGATCCATATTGAGTTAAATTACTTAAATAATCAAGAGCACGTTCTTCACTAAATATATGACGTGGGACTGTTCGTGTTTTTACTGTCGGCACCGAATAGGATAGATGATGTGCAATGGACCAGCAAGAAGTAAAAGACAAATTAATAAAACAAGCCATAGAATAAATTCTTTGAGATGTTGATTATTATGTGATTTTCGACGAATTTGATTCGTATTAGAAAATTGGGGTATGAAAACAGTTTCTTCTACTATTTCATCCATTGATAATTGTTATTCATGATGTATATGCTCTTTTTATATATAAGTCAAATATTCATTTGTTTCTTTCGATGGTTGCACGTGTACGAAATAATTTATTTTACTGATGTGAAGAAAACGATAAAAAAGTAATAAAAATACTCGGAAGAACAGAAAGAAAAAGAATAGTATATAATTTCATATTCGACAGGATAAGAAATTGTTTTTGACTATTGTGTTACCGTTAACATCATTTAGTCATTCATAGCAAGGTTTTAAATGAGATAAGGTGGGATGAAGTTATTATCCCATGGAATTTTTTATCCAAAGAAATGTAATCAAGAGAAATGATCTATTTTTCACGTTCGCTTTATTCCTTTAATATTTTCTCGAGAATTGATGTTGTATATACGGATAAAAAGGCATGATTATTAGAATTTTTAATCATCTTTATTCAATCCAGAGAGTGTAGGATGGGTCTGGGTGTAGGCGTTCGTGCCTATCAACGCTCAACCCACTCATACATCGACACCTATACCCACAATCTTTTATAATATATGTCGAGTTAATTCGAGTATGACTTATAAAACTCGATCGTATTTTGAAAATGCATTCGAACTGAACTATTTCTTCAAAAAAAAGTAAACGTAAGTGAGCATAGAAAAGAAAGTGGCTAATTGAACGATTGTGTATTTTCTAGAAGTATAATATTATTAACAAAAACCAAACAATCTTTAACTGATTGTTTTACATAGTTAGTTTAGTTTCTATAGAATGTTCCGTTCTCTTTTCATAAATATTAAGCTTAATATGTTTATGACGACAGGTCATTTGTATTCGACGTAGTTTTTGATTTACTTCTCTTTTCTTTTTATTATTTGGAAGGATATATATTTGCTAAAAAATACAGAATCAATTCAGTAGATTATCTGTAAATAGACATCAGCAACGCTAAAGATATTTTCCCTAGTCAATGTACTCAAGTCATGCTCATCATCCGAGATGTCGCGAGTGCTCATGAGATTTTAGTGCTTGTTACTGGTAATCGTGTTACAATCTCAGTATTTGAGGACGATAATCGAGTACTCGGTGTACAATACTGAGTGTTTGCCGGTACTCATATTACAGTCTTTGTGAACTCTAGTTGGTTTTTATAGATTACTTACAGTTTTATATTCTGTTCAGTATCGTTGCAGTACATTTATTTTATTTAGGTACACACTTAATAACAAAAATACAATTGAACACTGAGAAACTCTTAAAAACTAAATCTGAAAACCGAACGCTTTGCATTACATTTGGATTTTTTTATGAAAAGTATCAATAAACATTTCGCCTTTACAGAATAAAAAAGGTGTGAATAAAAATACATACTGATAGAAATACAAGAGTAGTAAATATAAATTATAAGAAATTATTTATCAAATCACAATATATCATTAAGAAAATATCAGGTAGATCATCAGGATAAAAAATATGTATTCAAAATTCACAACTAAATTTTATTTAGTAATAAACATAAAAAATAAAAATGGTCCTAAAGATAATGCATATGATCTCATAACATTAGATCCTAACCGATTTGTAGAAAAGTTAGTATTCACCTTTTTTGTCAGTAATTTTCACACTTTGTCTTAAAAGAAAAGCGTTTTAATGTCAAAGAATTTTGATCTAAAAGTTATTAAATCAAAGTTAAATTTGTCATCGTTGATATGTGCAAAGAAATCTCCGACATTACTAACGAAAAGACCAGTTGAAATGAACAAGTCATCTTTCTATTCTTGAAGTGACCATTCATTACATTTAGCCGAATGACCCATCACAAAAAAAAAGATAATATAAATAAATCATCAAAATATTTCTTTCGTATTTTCCATCTGAATAATTCATTTTTTTGTATTGCATAATTTTATTCTATTTTTGTAATATTATAGTGCATAAGCGTTTCAATAACTGTTCCAGGAAAGACTAGGATGAGTTCTAAATTGAATACTCATGTTTTCATTAGCGAGTAAATCGTACAGAAATAACTCATATGAGTACTTATTCGAGTACACAAACAGTCTTAATACACGCAAAATTTGTCGAGTATTGGTGTGAGTAATATGATAACTCACGCTGACAATTCGTACTCGCCTGATGCGTATTTTCACTATGGATTGCTATTGCTTGAAGTAAGCACTTTACTGAATATAAACTTTTTTAATATTTTGACGAGATATTGTTTTCTAACATGAATTCAAATACTAACTAGAAAAAAATGTACTTCATACTATGATAGACGACGTTTTCTGTTCATTTTGTCATAGTTACCTTTTTCTTTTTTCTGGGTTTTTTCCCACTTTCCTTTTTCCGAGTTTTTTCTCATTTTTCTTTCTCTAGGTTTTTTCCCATTTTCATTTTTCTGAGATTTTTTCCATTTTCTTTCTCTGGGTTTTTCCAATTTTCTTTCTCTGGGTTTTTTCCCATTTTTCTTTCTCTAGGTTTTTTTCCCATTTATAATATAACTCTTTTCCATTCTGTGTGATAAACTTTTCTCCTATTGACGTATATATATATATAAAGATGGAAGTGAACGACAGGTAGAGGTTTTTCAACATCCGATATTTTCTCTCAGTTTTATCACTTAATATACGTTTGTATTTATTTTTTCATATAAAATAATTGTTTCATTCTAGATTAAATTATTATTTTCAGCAAATTCTTAGTTCAGCATGGGTGTTTCAGGTTTCTATAGTTATTTATTTAAAAAATATCCAAATATTAAATCAGTGTGCACGGAAAAGAATCTTGCAGATGAGACTAAAGTAAGTTTAATTATTATTACTAACGATCCTACTCTCCTTTAGTGTCATAGCCTCTATTTAGATTTAAACCATATTATTCATAAATATGCAGAATCAAACGATAAAAATCATATTATTAAAGATGTTATTGAACATATTGATCGATTAGTTCGAAGTATTAAACCAAGTCAATTACTTTATATAGCTATGGATGGTGTTGCACCAAAAGCGAGAATGCCTCATCAACGAACAAAGCGTTTTCTCAAATCAAAAAATATTCCTGATAGAGAAGTAAATAGATTTGAAACAAATGAACAACATAAATTAGAAAAAAAAACTTTCGATGAATGTAATATAAAACCTGGCACAGAATTTATGTGCCAATTATCTAAATGTCTACGATATTTTATTCGTAATCGTATGCATACAGAAGAAGATTGGCGCTCAGTAAATGTTATTTTATCTGATGCCAATGTACCTGGTGAAGGTGAACATAAAATAATTAACTTCATACGTCAACAACGTCATCAACAAAATAATACTAATGGTACATTTCATGTTGTTTATAGTTCAGACAGTGATCTTGTTTTACTTGGTTTATTAACACATGAACCACAAATGAAGGTTTTATGTGAAGTATGTGCTAATTGTGAAAAGATAGGTTACCATGCGAAAGATTGTAATACTAATAAATCATCGTCTACACCAGGGAGTAATACGAAAACGAACTATGCTGTTATTCATTTACCAAAATTAATTAATAACCTTAAGTCACAAAATTACGATTCACCGGTATTCCTGAAGAATTTAGAACGTTTCGTTGATGATTGGGTATTGATTTGTCTTTTATTTGGGAATGATTTTTTACCTAAATCACATTCCATTGATTTTTTTGATAAAAGTATCATTACTATGGATCATCTTATGGATGCGTATAGAGAGGCTCTAACAAAAAACAACGATTATCTAACTAAAAATGGTACAATCACAAAGGATTGCTTATTAACCTTGATGAAGAAGGTTGGTGGAAAAGATAAAGACGGAAAATATCGTCGTCCATTATATTATGAAGACAAATTTCGTCGTCCACTATATTATAAAGACAAATTTGGTTTTAATGCAACTGATTTGAATACATTTTCTAATAAAGTAGCTACAGATTATGTTCAAGGTTTATATTGGGTTTTTCAATATTATTCTAAAGGCCCGCCATCATGGACTTGGTATGTATATTCACATAGCTTTACACATATACTAAGATCGTTATTTTTTTTATCATATTTCAGGTATTATCCTCACCATTACGCTCCGCTTGCTTATGATTTTTCAAACGTAAAGAATCTGGATCTAAAGTTTGATCCACCTGGAGAACCAGTTCGCCCTTTCGAACAAATGATGGCTACATTTTCACCAAAAAATGTAGACTATCTTCCGTTAGCATGGCGACCAATAATGACGGAAGAAATATTTGATATTAGTAAGTTTTATCCAACAGAATTCGTTGTTGATCCAAATGGTAAAGAGAGAAGTTCACAATATGTGGTCTTAATACCATTTATTGATAAAGAGACTTTATCCACAGCTCTTAAAGATTTTACCTCAAAATTAACGCCAGAAGAAGAGAAACGTAACAGACTTGATTATGATTCTCTATTTATTCATTCAAGCCATTCAATTCATCAACAGTTTAGAAAATCAAGTGATGCGAATAAAATACCTATAATAACAGAAGAAAATCCAGTTCAGTTACAAGATATATCAGACTGTAAATTAGTTGGACATGGTTGGACTGATGATACTGGTGACATAAGTGATTTGAACGCAGATGAAGAAGCTATATTATCTGATTATAAGAATATACCAAATGATGAAATTATTCTTTTGAAATACTGCCATTGCTCATTTCGTAGTGAGTCTACTGAAAGTGAAAAGCACAATAATGTTCGTTTTCGAACAACAACTAATCAGCCCAGTCAAACATCTACAGTACAACGGCAGCAACAAGCTCCTAAATCTACAGATTGGGGTCGATCTTCATCAACACATCAAAACTGACTTCATGTTTCATCTTATTAGAATATATGTATATGTGAAAAGTTTTATCATAATCATCGTTTACATGTCTTCTATGATTGTATTTATTTGAAAAAAAAGAAATTCGAGTGTAGAGGCCTGCAGGGCAAGACATTTTAGCAATCTGTATCCTGCCCTGCTCAGATTTTGACAACCTGTAAGCTGCCCTGCCTTGTAAACTTTTCGTGTACCCTGCCCTGCCCTGCCCTGTGAAAATTTTTGTAACATTTAACCTGTCCTGCCCTGCTATACATTATAAAAAACTCTAAACCTTCATATCAATTTGTTATACAATTTCATTTAATCCATTTTAAATCATAGATTGAATAAATAAACAAAAACAGAATCACATATCTCGAAAATTTCAAATCATTAACATATCGTCTATAATATCTGGACTTAATGTTCTGTATAATTTTATAAAATATATCGTTAGTATTTAGTATGAAAAATTTATCGCCGATTGACAGGTTACAACCCTCGTACCCTGCAACCTGCCCTGTACAAATTTCTATAACCTTGCCCTGCCCTGTCCTGTCCTGACCGGGCAGGGCAGGTTAGCTCAACCTGCAAGGCTCTATTCAAGTGACTGCACAACTCCGCTATCGGTTAGTGTCATATATTCTCGTCGTCAAGCACCATATTGCTCAATTCATTTGTATGCGTTAGCAAATGTTAAAAAATGAGTAGAAAGAAAGAGAAAATATGTTGTTTCATTTTATATTCTTTCAAAATGCCGAAAGTTTTTATGTTCGAAACCACGAGTTTTCTTAGAGAAATTGTCTAGGATGTGAGTATAGATTCATTTTCTCTTTACCCACATCCACCCCTTGTGGTAAATAAAAACAAGAAAAATATTTGATATTCTTTTCCAACAATGCTGTTACATGGTTTTATATAGCTAATTTTCTATTAAATAGATATTTTTACGTGTTCTTCGTATATCAAACAGATTATATTGCTTTACATTTATTTTTTGTGTCTTTTAACAAAACCGTTCAACTTCAGAGATACAGTTTTGATAGTTTATATTAAGCTGATTTAAACGCGTTGTAGATAGATACTTTAACAAGACGATCTGCAGATACATTGACGTTTCATACCTACGCCTTGTTAGCAATAAAATCATGTGATTATAAGTGAAACTAATTCCTTCTGATCTTACACTGGGTAACAGAGATATACATCACACCTCATGATACCCCAAAGAACTTTTTCTCAATTTATTTTTTTACAGATATATTTTTACTTTTTGATGTTTCGATAATGAACTTCAGCTCATGTCAACTGCTGAGAAAATTTCTTGCATTGACTAATAACAGTAAAAATTAGGTATAAGGAAAACATCATCGTTTAGCTAGGCTATTGAACAATTGATATGAGAACTTTTATTTTATGAAAAGCACAAATAATAAAACCTAGTGGAATGTCTGATACGAAAAATGCCTATTGTTAACGGATATTAAATTACTACCAGATATTGTAAAGAGTAACGACATTTCAATGGCTAGCATTAAAAACAAATGTATAGTCGATTTTGTCAGGTTTCGTTGCTGTTGGTGAAGAATAATATAATTTAGCATAAAGTTGTTTCTCATACTTGAGAGATGAAACATACCAATAAATTAGTAGTGCTTGCGAAAGTACTTTGTCTTCAAAAATCGGATTGCGACTTTTTGGATAAATATAATACAAATCGTGATCAGAGCCACCTAATACGCTATGAATAACAAGACCAGGATTATCTGTCGACTGACCCATCTTTCGAACAAAGTCTCGAACAGCGTCGTTGATTCCTGACTGATGGCGATTGATAGTTCTTGCGGTTATACCTAGAACGAAAAGTTCAAAAATGTTTCGCCTAAATTCTAATTGAGTATGACTTTTTCACATAAGTATTCTGCAGAATACGAACAATGACAAGTAGTAGAATGATCTCAGTCTATAATGAGTGAACAATTTCTATGTTTATTAACTCAACAGCATTCAGACTGTGTTATTATGAATTTTGAGAATTTATTCTACAGAAAAAAATGACTCTTGCGGGATTAGTAGAACAAATGATTATTTTCACATTATACTATAGATAAAGCAATATTCTGACGTGCAGAAACAAATTCTACTCTGTTGTTATATCCTGTTTGATATAGTCGGATGGGTTCATTTTCAATATTGAGTTTTTCTGTTTTTAAACCTCGATCGTTGAGTGGTGTCAAATGGAAATCTCTACATTTATAACTATTAAACAAAAAAATAAATAGATTAACAGCATCAATCACTTATTGATGTTTAGGTGAATTTTTGTACTTACCTTCCATCTTCTGTTTTTACTAGAGTTGTTGCGGCCGGCGTATTTATAATTGAAGGTGACGTAATTGTAGGTGTTCTAAATGTTAAGCGTGTTGTTCGAGGTGTTCTGAATGTTAAGCGTGTTGTTCGGGGCGTTGTAAATCTACGCGTTGGTAATCGAAATTCATACGTTTCACCGATCATGGTTAATAAGATTAAAGCGAGAAAACAGACAATTTTCATTTTCAAATTGATTTCTAAACAGAATCTTCTTGAAATGTGCTTAATGATGTATTATCTAAAATACAATAATAATGAATATTTATAGTGTCAAACTGTTTACGTTGAATGGATTTTCATAATGACTTTATCGTTACTATTTTCTAGTTTTTCGCATACCTTTCCTACTAATACAAGATCATGGACAAGCCGTAGTGAGAAGTTCTCTCGTAGAACAAGGAAGCTGAATTCTCTCAAGATTCTGATCATTAATACACGTAAAAATTTTTTATTAACATCTTCTTTGTGATTCATCTATCACAATAGTTTTATGTCTAATTTGTTGATCTTATGAAGTTTATTTGAGTATATCATTCTGAGATAGTTTAGACAAATGAATTAGATTAAGCCCCTTGTGTGTTAAGAATGAACTTACTTGAAAACGATGAGAAATATGAGAGTGTTGAACTTTATGTTACTTTATAATTTCACTGCGTTTCACGCTCTATTGATAGTGGCGATGGAAAAGAAGAAAAGAATTCATGATAGTCGTCGCACACAATTGATCAATACAATAAGTAGAGGTCAGTTCAACGGACACCCAATAGATTTATTTTCTCTTTCTCTCTCTGTATTATGGTAAAATACCTTTACACGATATTAACCGTTTATTAATCGATATATGGAGAATGTTTATCGTATAGGATAGCAGTGACAGGAAAGAAAAAAATTTATTTGATGCATACCGCTAATCAAGGCTGCATATGAGATAAGACAATTTTTTCATCCTCATTGGAGCTCAGATTGACGACATGCACTAATCAAATCTTTTCTTTTCTGTTATTATTGTCATCTGCGTGTCTCATAGAATTATTCTATAGATAACATCATTGAATTTAAAAGAATTCATTGAAAGATCGATTAGCTGTATTTGAAAATACTTCTAGTATTTCTCTGATTATCTCTAGTACATAGCATTTGATATATAAATATATGAATCGATTTTATCATTATTATTATTATCGACGTCTTCAAGTAATTGATTAATAGACGAAAATAATAATACCGTGTTATTATGTCTACATTGTGTTGATTCCGTGTAATAGCAAAGAATCACACAGATTATTTCAAAAGAATTAGTTCATAATTTTTTGCCATGACGCTTCTACTACGAGGAATTCATCGGACACTATTTCGTTTTAATCAAAATTGAATAGTAGATAATCGGTTCTATTCAACCACAATTTCTTTATTTAGATTTTCATTGATAAAAAAGCCTTCTCCTAGTTGATAATATTAGATAATCTTGAGAGTATGAGTGTGGGTGATTATTCTATGTTTTTTTTCCAACTAAATTCACACCCTCTTCTCCTTTTTACCTCACCTTTGACAAACATGAAAGTTGGAAGAATCCAAAACAAGTCTACCCTTTCATTTGATGTTGGCTTTTTCTCTTTTCTCCTTTCTGTCGTCAAGTAAGATGAAGGTTTGTTGTCAATAGGTAACTTGACTGAATCATTAGTCAGCACACGCAAAGAAAAAAAAACGACTCAATTCATCTGCACTATTACTTCTCGAAGAAATGCGCGTCTTGGTGATGAATCTCGATCGCAATACCATCAGCATTGAAATCGAATCGTCCGATGTTTTTGATAGTGTTAAGGCCAAGATTCAAGAAAAGACAGGAATAGAGCCTGACGCCCAAAGATTAATTTTTGCAGGTCATAAAATTGCTGATTGGAAGAAAGTAAGTGAATACAACATCCAAGAAGGAAACACGATATCCATCGTACATCGTGGTTTATTAGAACATCCTCAATCAACAAAAAACTAAATCAATTCTTTCCATTTTCTGTTCTTCTTATTATGAATAAATGCTTGACGATTGTTCCTTATATGACGTACTTAATCGGGTATGGAAGTATATAACTATGCACATTGACATCCACCCACATTCACACAGCAATAACAACAATATTATAATTATCATCTGTTTCACTACATTTGAAAAATAAACGTTCATGATTTATTACATTTAATTCTAAATTCTATTTAAATTAAAAATCTCTTTTATAAAAAAAGTCATGTTTCCTGAAACTATAACAATTCTATTCAGATCAAAAGCTACTTTGAAAATTTTGATAATTATTCTCAGACTAGAAATTTTTAATTAATGACATCAACATAGGTCACACTTTTTTCGGAAAATATCTCGATCTTCATAACCATGCAGCTGCCGTCAGCTGCATTATCATGTATTTATAGCTATTATTTTTCATTATAATGGCAATAATTACATGACAAGGCAGCAACCAGCAATATAGGTAGTTACCTGCAAAATTAATAAACCAGTAGTTTAAATGTAGATATTTCTGGAATATATTTTTGATCTGATTTAACCTTTTCTCATTTATTTATTACGCATGACATCTATAATAACTTTCTATAACAGTTGGAAATTTTTTATTTAAAATAACCTAAATTAAATCCATAATTATTATTTTATTTCGGATTACTATGAATGTCGATACTTTTTATGATTTTTCTCATTATTTAACCATCTTAAACTACTTGTCTTATAGATAAATAACAGTAGTTGATGAAAAATAATTTTAATTGTTTCTCTTTCTACCATCACCTCATTAGTAGTACCGCTTTTAGATATTTATTTACGCTTTACGCGTTTGAATAACAAATGCTTAATGAATAAAAAGATGAACGCATATTCTGTCAGAACATAAAAAAGAAACAATATTGTTTTAGCATAGATATAATTCTCGTTTTCATGGCATCATTAATAATACTAGAAATTATTCCTAAATATGCTTTATATAGTGATTGTATAACATTTGCTTTTGGATTTATTGGTAATCTTTTAAATCTTCTTGCCTTCGTTTATCTTAAATGCTTTCGAGATCAGCGATGTACTTTTTATTTAATAATTGAAATAATTTCAATTTTTGTTAATCGAAGTCTTTCTCTCAGTTTGGATATCTCTGCATCAGTTTATCAAAGTGATTTACCAACTACTTCACTCATATGGTGTAGAATACGAACTATTGTACTGGGAACGACTATACTTATATCATACAGTATGGTATGTTTGGCAGCTATTGATCAATTTTTTTCAACAAGTCATCAACTATATCTTCGGCAATTGCTTACATTTAAATTAGCTCGATGTCTTGTATTTTTGTTAATTCCTATATGGTTTCTTCACAGTCTTTTATTTGCCTTTTTTTACAGTATACATCCCTCAGCAGGATGTATTATATGGAATGTCATATGGATTAGATATACAACATTTTTCTTCTATCCATTTTTGTTAGGCTTTTTACCAATTATATTCGCATCATCATTTAGTTTGCTAGCTTATAAAAATGTTCGTCGAATTGTTCGTCGACAAATTCCAATAGAACGCCGTCGATTTGATCGTCAAATAACTGCAATGGTCTTAATTCGAGTTGTTTTTTTCGTATGTTTGATATTACCCCATTGTTGTTATCGAATCTATCTTATTAATACTTATTTTATTCAAACAAATTCGTTACAATATACCATTGGCCAATTGATTCAAGTGTTAGCTGGTTCGTTAACGAATGCACAATATGGGGTAAATCCTTTCTTTGTTATATTATTTGAATTGAATGAGTTTGATTTTTATTATAGATTAGTTTTTATCTTTATATAATAATCTCACCACGATATCGTCGTCAAGTGAAATCTGTGTTAAGAAAAAAAATATGGCACAGATGGAAAAATTGGTGTTGTGCTAACCAGAATCAAATAGCCCCTGAGATTCATATATCTACTGCTTCGAATTTAGAATTTATGTAAAAACAAATAGATGTCGTATGATTTTAGACCCTCTTAGTTATATGTTGTTGTTTTTAATTAATTTTTTCTTTTCTTTTATTGAATTATTCATTAAAAATCCTCTCGATTGATGAAAATACATTTATATGCGTCCGATGTAATAATAAGATCAGTTATTTACTTTTTTATAAAAGCGAAACCATCCAGTTTCTTCATTTTGAAAATAATAAATCAGAATGATCCGGATAATTCCTTGAACGTCATGAAAAGAAGAAAAAATTACATATATGTACGACAGAATAGAAAGAAAGAAAATATAAAAGTGAATGATACTATAACAATAGCACGTGCACTTATGTATAACTAGTGATGTAATTATGTGCAGATACATATTTATACGAACGAAGAATATGTGTTCTATCATCCATGTTAGTTGTCCTCACATTTTTATTGCATAAAGCAAAAAAGAAACGTTAGTCATTACAATAAGAATATTATGTGATTGCGCATTATCACATTCAACGACAAACGCAATAATATTTTCATATATTATAGCTTTAGCAAAATCTTGCATGACAGACGATACGCCGCATTCAACAAGTCGATTTGTTGATGTTGAGTTTCATAATAAGAAACTTTCGCCTATATGTGGTTATTGGAATGAAAAACTCATTTCACTCGAAGACAGTTTGAAATTTATTGAACCTCGCACCGACGAGTTAGAACATTCCATCGAAACTGCCAAAAAAGATTGCCATTTTCCATCAGAACATGGTCTTACTCATGATGAATCGGCAGCTATTTTTTTGTACACAATGGAAGAAGGTGATAATAGTTTGCACCGAGTGCTGAACCAAGTACTGCGATCTGAAGATCGATCCGTTGTAAAACCCTGGTTTCCCTATCTAAAACTATTCGACACTGCACTTACCAAATTACCAACTGTGAAGAAAAATATTTGGCGAGGAGTAATAGGTGACATTAGCCAATATTTTAATAAAAATGACGAGTTAACATGGTGGAGTATCACTTCATGTTCACTGTCGATGCATACCATCATGCACTTTTTAGCTTCGGAAACAACAATGACTTTGATCTTAATCGAAGCCGTACATGGTAAGCATGTTACTGGTTATACGAAGTATCCTAATGAAGATGAAGTATTGTTGGGTCCGGGAACTCAACTACGTGTCGTTTCTGATGCACTAGATCATCCTGGTGGTGTAAACGTTGTACATTTGGTAGAAGTAAGTGAAGATAGCGATGAACAATTAGCATCAGCTATGTCTACGATATCTATATTGCCAGAATCCGTAAACAAAAGTATATTCAGTAAGTATTAGATTTATTTTTAAATGGCAGCAGTTTCAGTATGACTGAAAACGGATGTAGCTATAGAAAAATACTGAGAATAGATTAATTTTACTTTTTTTTGTTTGACGAAATAGTCTACGTCGCCATTTTAACTTATTATGGAAGAAACAAAACAACCAACAGGAGCACAATTAATAATACGATCATCAGTCTCTTTGAGAGGATGAATCGTAGTCATACTCGCAAACTTATGAGCATACTTTAGTTTTTATTATGGAAAGCACAAAATCACGAATAGAAGCTTAAATAATATCCATTATGTAAAAAGAATTATATCAGTCATAACGTAAACATTTTATATGTTGAATTCATATTTAAATCGAAATTTTTAATGAATCGTTGTAGGGCGCCTAATAAGCTTTTCTCAATTATTATAAAATATCGTATTATTTTATTTAGAATCTCATCAACACCAAAGATTCGCCCTTGTTTGTGGCGGTCGTCGTTGTCCTGATTGTAAGAGGTGTCGTGATTGGCACTATAGTGGTATTTTGGACAGTGAGATTAGTAATGGTACATACAATCGAAAGAATTGGCAACGTGTCCAAGGTGCGACATGTCGTTATCATTATGATGTTCATCGGTTTGGTGATCGTATTTTTGAACATCGTTTTCGTAATTTTCGTGATCGTGATCATCAGCATTTTTGCCGTTGTAATCAGAACAAATAAAATTATTAACAGAATTACTATCATAGTGGCACGTGGCGGTTCGCACTAGAGTGGGTGGGTAGCTATATTGTCTTAATCATTCGCCCCCACACCTTTTGACGAAAACTCATATTTTTTGTCTAGCTCATTTTGACGTTTCTTTGGCAGAAAATTCAATAGAAATACTTTTGGATGGCACAATTTTGCAGAAAAGAAAGGAAACTACAGTTATATTTATGTTTTTAAACGATATGTTATATCTGTATAAGAGACAAGAATTCAGTTCTCATAGTTAAATAAATCTTGAGTGTGAATCGGAGAGCAGCTACCATAATTGCTGTGATTTCACATCAGATAAGATGATCATTAGATAGCAAACAATGCAATATGATTTAGAAAATGATATAATAGAAATTATGAACTGCCGCATACTATCAATCGATTGATATGTTAAAATAAATGTAGAGTTTTGCTTTCGTCGACACATTTTGTGTTATTCGTTTATAAATTTATCTTTGAAGATATAGCAGTTCGAACTTACACCAAAATTAAGCGACTGATGAGGCTGTACTCAACATATCATGGATTGGTTTTAAAGTTTTTGAAGGTATATTGACATCACTGTCGTATAAAAATATGCATATCGTCTATTTGTTAAAATCAAAAAATATGAATCATTATGTAAAAAAATCCCATTGAAATATAATATACTCCAGTTACCTTTCGAATGTTTTATTCTTCCTATGAATATCAATATCATCACTCGCGCCATATCATAAGATGAATAATGTATGCATATGTGATTCACCCTACTTCCGCAGTTTCTTCTGCGATTTCTCCCAACATTAATATTTACCATGTCAATATTGATTACTAACCGCTATAGTTTCAGTTATTTAATCCATTTTGCTTAGTGATCTGCAAATTTTGTGCAAACAAACGGTTGAGTATAAAAAGCGGTAGAAATGCAGTTACCTTTCATTTTCACCGCTCATCATTCAAGAGTGTTTTGCAACTTGATCAATCAAAAACTCATTTCGTATGTATGAATACTGATGTTTGACATCTTTGCTACTTGTATTTTTAATAGGTTGTAATGGATTCAAACACCTTCAAAAGCTTAGTGAACCGGGTAAAGAGCGAAAGTTTTGATGACGACAAAGCCAGTGCAATTAAAACAACGGTCCAAACAGCTCAACGCATATCAGCAGCTCAAATGGCTTATTTATTGAAGTTGATTTCGTTTGAAGATACACAACTTGAAGTGGCTAAAGCAGGATATAAATACACTACTGAGCCAGATTCCTATGGGAATACTGTTGGTGGAGCGTTTTCATTCAGTGATGCAAAGGAAGAATTGAATGCTTATATTCGTCAGAATCCGCATCCATCACCAATACCATCGATTGTGCATATCCATCATTTTCACTAATAATAATTAAGACTTCTTCATTTTTTTTAAATAATAAACAAGAAATATCTTTGCTGTTGAACTATGTCTCATTTACTAAATCGTTCTTTTCATAATGCATCGAATGATTAGAAAAAGAGTGTTGGAGGGTGTGGGTGTGAATGTGGGTTCTTAACTGTTCAATAAAATTTGCGTGCCGACGTATGATTGCTCATTTTGTTTTGACATAAGAAAAAGATTGATCGTAATTCATCTAATGTCTACTCATCAAGTAAGCAATAACTATAGAAGCACTTCTTGAAATACTAAAAACACAATGAACTATTAACATGTTATAATTTATTTTGATTTTCGGAAATAAAATCCAACACTCTATTATAATGTACTTGGATAAATTTTGTTCTTGTGAATTATCGATTACTATTATTTTACAGATGATTTGATTAAAGTTTTTCTTTTATTTCTTTGCCGATTATTAATACATGCCTAATATTCACTTCAAATATATGTTTTACATTGACACCAGTTTTTACAATCCTAAAAATATATTGTTATATGCTTTGTTACTTTTCTCTTAATAAATAGTATGATTCATAATTGGATTTTTATAACTTAAATCATTTGATTCTTTTGTTGATCATATGTTTTCTTACTTATACAGGAACATCGTACAAGTGAATGAGTGTGTGATTCAGATCAACATCTCCACCCACACCCACTCTCACTCTCACAACATCTTTCATTAAAAGATATTCTTCAATGTACTTCAACATTAACTAAATTACTTTGTTCTTTTTATTTTGCAATAACTGTCGATCATTAAGTCTTGGCAGTACAGAATTTAGACATTACAAAAAAAAAATAGAAAAATAAAAATAAAAACCAAAGAGAAAAAACGAACAAAACAACATAACAAAGCATTAAATTCAAAGAAAATAATCAGAGAATATATGGAGGAGTTTAATTTCTTTCATATCATAATTCGGAACAGAAGAAAAAGAAGAATTGAAAAAAGTTCACTCGAAATATCTCACAAATACTGGCTGATTCTAAATATTCAATAAAGAAATCTCTCGATATATACGACTATCAAAACATCTTTAACGATACACGTTCGAAAAGCATTTCATCATCAGTCGACTTTGTTAATGCTACAAGATAATTATTCAAGTAACGAAAACATCTATTCCCAAGCGACAACGCATCAAACACACATGAAGAGAGAGAGAATTATTTCATTCTAAACAAAATAAAACTCGCTTTATACAAGTGAAGTAAACGTGATTAAGCTGATTACGTCGATGATCAGCAAAAAAAGAACTACAATGCTTCAATGAACTCAAGTATTCGGTCTCTGATTCACATATAATCATATCTCCTCAACTAAGAAAAAGCGAACGAGCTCAAAAAAATGTATAGCAGAAAAAAAAGTAACGAGAGAAATGCATTAAAAGAGAATCGTTCAGAAGAAAACGATCGATACGCATATCAATAATGAGAGACAGAAAAGCAGATAACAGTAACAATTAGAAACGCACAAAAGAGAGAACAGAAAAGCAATGATTAAATTTTATATAGATAACATAATACTGTTTTCACAACATCGAAGATTAGATATTTTATTATATTTCAAGTCTGAGTTTACTCAAAAATATTTCATTCCAATCATCCATATAATTCTGCACTGCTCAAAACACTATCACCATTCTGTCCACCAACAAGTAATACTTGCCCAGTTGTCAATGTGGATGCTGTATGATATGCTCGTGCAATGCTAAAGTCGCCAGTAGTTGTCCAGAGTCCTGTCGATGGATCATACACTTCTGCACTAGTCAAGTAATCAATGCCATCGTATCCACCAGCAACTAAAACAGTTCCATTTATCAATAAAGATGCTGAGTGATGATTGCGTACAAAATTCATGCTGCTAGTAGTTGTCCACAGTCCTGTGGATGAATTGCACACTTCTGCACTACTTAAATAACCACTACCAGTTTTATATCCACCCTCAATTAGGACATTTCCATTTGCTAATGTTATTTGCATATAATATTCTCGTGCAGTACTCATACTGCCGGTATATGTCCATGATCCTGTGGATGTATTGTATACTTCTGCACTACTCAGCGTAGTGGCACCGTTGTCTCCACCAGCAACTAAGACATTTCCATTTGTTAGTATAGAGACGGTGTGATATCTTCGAGCAGTATTTAAATTGCCAGTAGTTGTCCACACGCCTGTAGATGGATTGTAGATTTCTGCACTAATCAAGGTACCACTACCACTATTGTATCCACCGGCTACTAAAATATTGCCATTTGCTAATGTGACTTGTGTGTGATATTCTCGTGCAGCAGTCATGTTACTAGTAAGTGTCCAGAGTCCTGTTGATGGATTATAGATTTCTGCACTATTTAAATAAGTACTACCACTGTAACCACCAGCAATCAAGACACTTCCATTTGTCAATATGGATGCTGTATGATATCCTCGTGCAGTGTTCATATTACCAGTAAGTGTCCAAAGTCCTGTGGATGAATTATACACTTCTGCACTAATCAAGTAACCAACACCATTGTTACCACCAACAGTTAAGACATTTCCATTCGTCAATGTAGTTGAAGTGTGATATCTTCGTGGACTATTCATATCGCCAGTAGTTGCCCATACTAGAACGAAACATTCAGATATTGTAATCATCTAGTGCAGGGGTGTCACATTCGCGTTACTATCACTAGTAAATGATAAGTGATCCTTTTAAGTAACTAGGATATATATGACTTAATTATACTTGTTTTAAGCAAATCTCAATCTCAGGTTCTAAGTTATATACTCGATCCTATACCTTTGATACTATAAGGAGATATATTAATAATAATATAAGAGAATAAGTAAAAAAAATAAAACGTATATCAATAAAGGTGCAACAAACTCGTTTTGATAGTATTTATTTATCTATTTCATTTTTCAATTATAAAAGCACTTACTGTTATCTTGGTAAGTGGAAGCAGTGGTAATAGATAATATGGCTCCCCTGATCTAGTTTACATGTAAAACTCTTATATGAACTTTCTGCGGAATAATTTTCATCATAAATTACAGTCTGTAATAATATTTTAATCTAACAATGTTTCCCTAGCATTTCAACGATAACTTTGCCAAGAAACAGCTGATATGTTTGTAGTCGATTATATTTTTCATATGTCTAAATAGTTCGATTTTGATTAGAATACTTTTTACCAAGCTAGCAAATTTCTCAGAAACTGTTTCCAAACCGACTTCAGCAACTCTTTCAACAATTTTCTCTATTAATATTTCGACAAACTTTCTGGAGAGCTCTCTTGATTAAGGTGTGGGTTTGATAACTAATGAACATACACACACCTCCACCTTCAAGGCGTTCTCTATTATTATTAAACTATTCCGGTAACTCACTGTTTGCTGTTGTTGTTGACGTTGTGGTTGTCGAAGTTGAGGTAGTTGTTGAAGTCGAGGTCGTGGATGTCGAAGTCGTAGAAGTTGAGGTGGTGGATGTAGATGTTGTAGTGGTCGAAGTTGTCGTTGACGTTGAGGTTGTCGAAGTTGAGGTAGTTGTTGAAGTCGAGGTTGTGGATGTCGAGGTTGTCGAGGTTGAGGTCGTGGATGTAGATGTTGTAGTGGTCGAAGTTGTTGTTGACGTTGAGGTTGTTGATGTTGTTGTTGAAGTCGACGTTGTGGATGTTGAAGTCGTAGAGGTTGATGTTGTGGACGTTGTTGTGGTCGAAGTTGTTGTTGATGTTGAGGTTGTTGATGTTGTTGTTGAAGTCGAGGTCGTGGATGTTGAAGTCGTAGAGGTTGAGGTTGTGGATGTTGTTGTAGTCGAAGTTGTTGTTGATGTTGATGTCGTGGATGTTGTAGTTGAAGTTGTGGATGTCGATGTCGTAGAGGTTGAGGTTGTTGCTGTACTCGAGGTAGTGGACGTGGATGTGGTAGAGGTTGAGGTTGTCGCTGTTGTTGAAGTTGACGTTGTAGAGGTTGATGTAGTTTGAGTGGTTGTCGTTATAGTGGTGGCAGTAGTAGGAAAGGATGTTGATTTACCTTTAGTAAGAAGTGTTGGTAAAAGTAGTCCGAGAAGGAATATAATTATGCCAATCACTGCGCAGACACCAATCAAAATTTTAACGCGCTTACTCCTTTTAAAAACAAATAGTTAATTAATTTCTCTTGAAAATTATTTTTTAGTAAGAGGAATGTAATACTTACAATCGATTATGTGTCTCAGGAATCCAATAAATATCAGGTTTTGATACAGTTTGATGTTGATTAGGCGATGAAAGTTGTATTTTTACGATGTCACTCATGTTAGCTTGAATAATATTCTAGAAGAATTCATAGATTAAAAATCTCTATATTTATATATACCGTCATATATCTGTGCGTACAGGATATCTTGAAAATTTTCTTAACAATCACTATTAAACAAAACGATTTAATTATTAGAATTGACATAGATATATACTATTATCCTATATTTCAATTATCTTTAATCATGAAAAATGGCTTGTATTTAATTGTCTATTGATAAAAATATTATACTATTTATTTCTATTAAAACTCATCTTTCCTACGACATTTGATATATACATTACAAAACTAATTTAAATATTTCTTACCTGATTAAATGCTTATTACCGGCGGCAAACAAAAACGATTGAAAGTCTTTATTTTGGAGGATAAAACTTTTTTTCTAAAAATAAAAAGATTAGTTACGAGAGTTATTTATGTCTAGTCTCGTTATTTTCAATAAAACAACATAAAAAACTAAATAGTTACTCGTAATAATGACAAATATACTAGATTATACTTATCCAATAAAAATGAGTTTAATGAAACAAAACAATATCTAAGAATTAAGGTGATTGCTCTCTAACTTTCACATTTATATTAAATATTGATTTATCATTAGCAGTAGAAATAAACACATTTAGTCCAGTTTTGAATTTATTCTATTCAAAAAAACAAAAGGAAACTTATTCACAACACAAATGCATTTAAAAAGAAATAAGATAGGATAATATTACTCACTAGTTTAACTATCTAATTAGATTCTGTAAAAAGAATAAATAAATTGAACAACTGTCTACTACTATATATCATTTACTTTCTATCGAAAGAATTGTTTATTGGAAAATGAGTTAATAGAAAAGAAAAAGCATGGTCTTTTATAAATAATAGATACGGAAATAATTTAGAATAGTGCTCCTATTTATATTCAATAATGTGTCACGAAAGAAACTTTAAATATCGACGTTTTTGACATTTTAATTGTTAAAACAAAATATATCAAATGTATTAGCAACAACATCCATATATTCATTGGAGTAAAAATATATTTGAGATGTATGTCGAACCATTTCGACTCATAAGAATAAGAGAGAAAAGAAAATTATGTTCACACACATCACCCAAGCAGTAAAAAAATGATGAAACGGACATCATTTTTAATGTATTTGATTTTTAATCAATTTGATTTAATAATTTTTTATGAAACTTTGCATATTAATAAGTGAAAGTGAAATACATCAAAAATAATATCCGCTTCGTCATCAGAAATGTCATTTTTTTTCTTCTCTGAATGTTTTTAATGTTCAAAAAAATGTATCTAAATCTAACGATCTAATCAATATTAGCAGAACTATTTCAGCTTTGAAATGACTATATTTATAAAAGTAAAATAATCTAAATTTCTTTTATCTATTCTTTTCATATTATATTTAATTAAATATATTACTATCTATATACAAACAATTCTTTTTTTCTGTTCGAAAAATAATCTAACTGAGAAATATCGATTCTATGTGTCAATGTACATTTCGTATTTCAAAATATGATTAGGATCTTACATTACAATGAAATCGAGTTTACTTTTTTTGATAAAATATAAGAAAAAGAAATACACAATTCATCTTTCACATAAATTAAATAAAAAAATACAATAGGGATTTGAATAGTCCTATCAAAATTCATTTAGAAAACAGATCATTTTGTTCAAAAAAAAATTTTAAGAAAACTTACTCTCTGCTGAAAAAAAGAAACTTCAATGAAAAGAAAAATATTATATATTATAGAAAAAACATCGTCTCTAAGGAAAATATTTTTTTTTTTAAAACAAATTGATTGTTCGACAACCATCTGTTTTTTTTCTCCACTACGCTATTAGTCAGAAAAAAATTTTCCTTTCAAACAAAATTATCTTTATAATTTGTCAACCATAAATGACTTTTCTTAAGAGTCTTTTTTTATCTATTAGAAGAATATTATCTTCTAATATTAATTTATATATCTTGGATATTTTTATTTTTATAAATATCGTCAAAATTGTTTCTATAAAGGCGTAACAATAATTAATGATCTTCTTTTTAAGACGTTCAAATAGAATTGATTATTCACAGTTGTTGGTAGTTATTTGAACGTTCATGTGCTTTTATCTTTCATGATAAACATCAGTTTATAACTCAGAAAATGCTCATAAATAAGTAAGTAACGTACTTTTTCTTTTTAGTTTATATTCTCATTTCTCACTTTTTTTTATTTTCTTCTATAGATATTGGTAACGGTTTTTTCTGCTTCAGATAAATAATAATAATACAATAGAAATAATTCTTCTATAAAAGAAAATAAGATGTTTTTAACAAATCTTTGTTTCAATACAAAAACTCTTATCATCAACAAGAAATAACAGAAAAAAAATACATATATGTATATATGGTACATATTAACACTTTGTTTTTTTTCAATAAAAAAAATAATAAAAAGAAAAGTTGTATATTTCATCTAAATTATATAAAAACTATAGTAGAAAATGCCCGAAAGTCTTTAATTTAAAGTTAAAATAATTTTTATTTATTAAATAATAGATATCAAATGAGTCATAAGTCAGAAAACATAGTATTTTTTTGATATTTATCTTATAGATCGTCGGTTAGATCTCATATTTATATGACGTATATTAGACAATACCAGTAAAAGATGTAATATAGAATCAGGAAATAATCATATATTTTTTTTCTGTCTGTAGTGTAATATAATTGAGTAACAACAAGGAATACAATTGATACTGGTATCTTGCAAGAGAAGTAAAAATATACGTGTATGAAACTTCTTTGATTCAATATCTTATAGATAAATGGAATAAAAATCTTGTTTTTAGAGTAATATGAAAATTTGTATAATGTTGTAGGAGTCGATATGATGAATTGGAATATAGTACTTGTCAAAATTCTCATAAAAATAACGAACGGATGCGAACGTCAAAGTAACACTAATTATCAGATTTCGATGCAATGTTTGATGGATGATTCCGATATTACATTCAAAGATTTAAAAAATAGTTGTCGGTTAAGATTGCTGGGATTTGTAGTCAACAGAATAAAAAAAAATATCTTCTAGAGATGGGCGTGCGTCGGCGTGGGCGGGTGTGGATTCATATTTTATTTACTCACACCCACACTCTCTATTCTAAACTCAATTCAATCTAAATCATTTAATACAGAAATAATAAAAATATTTAAAAAAGAAAGTATCCAAGAAATTAGAGAATTTTTGTGAAAGAAAATAAGTTCATCAAAAATAAAATAATGTAAAGAAATAAATTAGTAATACAAATAAGTACAAGATACATTAATATTCATTATATTAAGATAGAAATACATGAGTGATACAACAATATGCCAATTTCAAAACCGCCTGGAAAATGTAATTAATGTGCAGTTTCAGTTCGACCTGTTTTTGATAGGAATTCTGTCTCTGTATCATTTTTTTGAATATCAATTATATATTTTCTTTGCTTTCATTAAAATATATCTGAGTAAATATTGTTATACCCTTATCTCGATTGATTGTCATAGATAATGTATGTAAAAAGAATCTAGAAAGAAGAAATACATAACAATTGACTATTTCGTATTCGTAAAGGCATATCATGGTCACATATATTCCAGTTAAATCATTATCGTTGTTTAAATTTGAACCTGTTGCAGTAGAATATATCTAAATAAACCCACAAATAATAAATTTCCATATAAGAGAAATGATCAACAAGAATCTATCTCGCTACTATTGTAAAATTAGCATCCATAGATGAGAACAAAATAATCATAAACTAAAGCTCACCATGTACATGTGATTTTTTCTTTTTAATTGATTCTATATCTAAGCTCGTTTAATCCAAATTTGTTTTTCATTGATTGTCGATTGTTTTTGTAATTCTATCCGACTACCCAAGGACAGTATTAGATTCAATTAAAACACAACACGTGATAATTGTTAAATATCACCTGATTTTCGATTAAATCCTACATGAAACAAGAATATAAAAACCATGGAAAATCGGTCAATTCTTCAGTCAATTTTCAAACGAAGTATCTTCTAACATGCGTCTTTCAATTGGATGTGCTCTTTTTTTCGTCGTTATTGCTTTCGTACAAAGCAATCCAATCTTCAATGGTATGAATGATTTAAATGCAGTTATTAATCAACTTGGTTCACAAACTGTAAAATATCTTCATCTATGTATTTGTATGTTCAATTATCATATTTTTTTCTATAGGCTTTGAATGATTTAATGCATAATCTTTCTGGTCAAGTTGCTAATGCTCTCTCATCATCTCAATTACAAGCACTTGTACAACAAGCTCTTCAACTTGCTCCAAGTGTTATGAACGGTAGTGTTAAACCTCAAGTCGCTGCTGCTCAATTATTAGCACAACTTCAACAACAACTTGGTTCAAATAACCAACTTCTTAATGCTGTAACCAACGCTATTCAACAATTAGGCAGTGCTCTTCTTACAATCCAACCAAATTTACTTTCAGGTCTTGGCACACGTTCAGCACTAGGCAAACAATTACAAATCAGTGATTTAGAAGCTATTGTTGCTCAACATCCACAATACTCAGTACAGTCAATTATTAACTTCTTTTCAACATTAATTTTCTTTTCTATTTAGAGCGCAGTTGCATCACTTGCCGCTCTTGCTGACAAAGTTATTGCTGCTCTTACACAACCCCAATTGAAAGCACTTGAAAATCTTACACTTCAACTTGCTTCAAATGTTATGAATGGTAGTCTTAAACCTGAAGCCGCTGCCACTCAATTATTAGCACAACTTCAACAATATCTTGGTACTACCCAGCTTTTTGTTGACGTAGCCATTATTGTTCAACAATTGGTCAGTCCTGTTGCTTAATATTGAAGAATATTACAGCAAATGATTGAAATTATTTTTGATTTTTTTCAAATAGAAATTTGATTAAAATAAATTTCCCGACAGTTGCTACTAATGTACTCATTTATTTTATCTAATCAGATATTTGCTCGAAATTTTTAGTGATAATTATAATGTATATTGAAGAAAAATGATGAATATAGGAGTACAAATAATCATTCAAACTAAAAAGATTTATTAACTGTATGTTTATTTTAAAATCATAATAGTGATATCAATCAGATAGCAGCAACATTTAAAGTAAATCCACCACTATTCCCATTTGTAGAATGATAATAGACATCAAATTGAACGGTATAATTTGTACCAGATACGACTGAGAACGACTGCGAAATTGAGCCACCAGTAGCTGTGTTGTTATAACATGCAATAGAAGTAGCCACATTACATGTAGAATCAACTAGTCCGGAATCACCACATTTAAGCCAGTTTGTTGGTGTTGATCCAGATGATGCAGAAAAATCTCCATTGTTAAGTAATTGAGCATTGCTAGCATCATCTACTTTGATATTGGTTAAGTACATATTCGCATGAAAGATATTAGCGAAGGAAAATACGAGTGTACGTATACCAGTATATGATGCGATAAAGCTCTTTGAGTATGTACACCAATTGTCTTTTGAACAACCGGAGTCTGTCCATGACTGTAAAGTTGAAGTCATAGTGGACGCACAGTTAAATGCTAATAGGCATAATAAAAACAAAAATACGTTTGTTTGAAGAAATATACGAACAATAGTGCTTACCTGTTGTTGTTGTCATCGTTGTCGTCGATGTTGTTGTTGTTGTAGCTGTAGTCAATGAAAAAAAAAGAAATAATGAAAGTGCCATCATTAGCAAATATAAGCTGCATCTGTAAATGCAAATTTTTCTCAAGTGAAATATGTATTCCGATAGGATTGCCTAACGACACGAAATATTCTCTCACGTTCTCAATTGTTTTTCGAAAAAAAACTTTCTATCAAAATAGGAGTTTACTTGTTGATGAAGATGTTGTTGTGGTTGTTGTACCTTGACATAATGATATTACACAATATTTAAATCTAAAAAGGAACTTACTTGTAGTACTTGTCGCTAAAAAAAAGAAGTTAAATTTTTATTTACTAGACAATATTATCAATGTAAGAAACTTACTGCTTGTTGTACTTGTAGCTAAAATAAAGAAAAATGAATTCTTCATAAATTTTTTAATTTATTTTCTTACTCGTAGCTGTACTGGTACTCGTCGTCGTTGTTTCTGTTACTGAAAAGTAAAAAATAAAATGAATAACGTATAGTAATGATAATACATTTTGATAATCACCTGTTGTAGTCGTCGTACTCGCTGATGTTGTCGTCGTAGTCACAGTTGTTGTACTAGTTGTTACTAAACAGAAGAAGAAGAAGAAAAGATCATTGACTGTGACAACCTTAAGATACTTACTCGATGTTGTTGATGTTGTTGATGTTGTAGTGGTAAAAGTTACACCAATGGTTGTTTTGGAAGACTGTGGATCTGTGTATTAGTACAGATCATGTCATATCAAATATTTCAATCAAAGAAGCAATCTATACGTACGATAAAGGAATCCAAAAAGTAAAGCGAGTAGAAGCGCTAGTAAAAATGGAAGTACAAGACAACCACATATAAGTAGAAAAGCTTTTCGAAGACGATTCTTTTTTTGTCGATTTCTTGTCTTGCTAGAATCATTGTGCTTGTGAAACAAAGATCCAAAATTATCCCGCAATGGTGGTGATTCAGATGTTAGCGACTAGCGAAAAACCAAGGTTAAATATAGAGTATCTTAATCTAAAATTAAAAATCACTCACTGAAGGACTATGCTGATTGTTTGCATTAGAAACCCATGGATTATGAACAGATGATCGATAAGCTTGAGATTGCCTTTCAGAAAGTGAGACACGAGAAACCCGTTGAGGAATATTCTTACGCAACGGAATATGTTGATAGCCACGACTATCGACGGATTGCCTAACAGGTAGAGTATATGTTGCTGTATTATCCAGATTAGTACGGCTTATACGCCAAGCCGGAGGCTGCCGTGATTGTAGTGAGATACGACCTAATTGCATGATTTTATCTCACAAAAAGAATGACAGACGAATCCTTCATATAATATGATTTTCTTTTTTCATTTGATCATAAAACAAGAGTAGCAATTTAAAGCAGAGCATACAATGAAACGAAATTTCAATCATATTTATAGAACTTCTTTATTTGATTAAAACAAAATCCATTGTCAAAGTATCACTTTATCAAATATGCAAACTATTTTTTATTATTAATTAGTTTTTCTAGTGATTGCCTAAATAAACAATGTAATATGTTTAAGACGCTTCCAGAAACAAAATTTTGATGCATGTTTCTAATATATCCACACCCATACCTTTCGTATGAAAAAAGAACAAAAATAAATTATTTTATATTTTCTTTCTTACAGAGAATACCATCTTGAGTATGTGGATGACTAAAGTATTTTTACATTATATTCATTCTTGTTTTTATAATCAGGAAATATATATTTTATTTAGTACTGAAAGAACAACTACATCAATCAAAAGCAGAAAGTTCATATCAAAATTTTAATTGCCAATGCCCATAAAACCTTGAATTTGGCTCGAAGCCGTACCGGTCACTTTTGCCACTATTTGCTGTGTTAATTTCTTTTTCAATTCTGCTTGAGCAGCATCGAATCTTTTTTCCATATAAGCAGCAACTGTTTCAGGAATAAAATGAAGCACAATTTCCACTGTTCCACCTTGTTTACCTTTTTCAGTAGTTAAAGAAATTGTTGTTGTATAAAGCCATTCTTTTTTTGTATTTGTATCAAATTGACCACCTTGATCATCATCAAGTAAACTCAATGTTCCATGTCCTAAAAGATCATCTTTGCCTGGATCAGCATCCCATAATTGAACATATAACATATCTAATTTATCAGCAACAGGAAAAATAAGTTTTTCATTAAAAACTGGATTTGAACCATCATGAATCTGCGTCATTTGCGCGATTTCTGTTTGTCGATCTTTGTTTCTAAGGTCTCCTATTGATTGAAGTGGAAGCGGTTCAAGTGACAGAACAGCATAACAATCATTTTCACCAAGCCAATCACCCTTAATTAAATTATTTGCTTTAAGAACAGTTATTGATAGAAGACCTTTGAGACGATGAGAAGAACTCATTTTTATATCGTTATTCTTTTTATCAAACTGCTTTTCTTCAAACTTAAAACTTGTAAAAAGTGACTGAAATGTGACTTTTTTTTTCTTTTTACACAAGTGGTTAAATACAGCTCGATTTCTTTCTTTGCATAGGTGAATAACATGTACACACACACACACGCACGCACATGTTTTTTTTATTCTTTTCTTCGCACAATACTTTATCTTCTATGTCACTATATCAACATGAATAATAAAGTTTTTGTTTTCATGATGAGTAAAGTTTATTTCCATTTTGATTATTTCATTTCAAACATTGACTATGATTAGTAATATAGAGAGATGATTCATCACTATTTTTTGTCAATAAATGAAGTGTCGAATGTATTGCCCATTTCAGAGCTAAATAGACAGGAGGATTCTTTTGAATGACTCTTGACGGGAATGGGGGTGTAAATGTGAGTAGAGAATGAATACAGTATCTACAGTCACATTCATACTCTCACCCAAATGATGCCTTTAAAATAGAATGAAAATACTTTGTCTTTTTTATTTTGCAATAACTGTTAATCATTAAGTCTTGGTAGTACAGAATTTAGACATTACAAAAAAAAAATAGAAAAATAAAAAGAGAAAACGAACAAAACAAGATAACAAAGTATTAAACTTAAAAAAGAAAAGAGTCATGAAATATATAGAGGAGTTTAATTTCCTTTATATCATAATTCAGAACAGAAGAAAACAAAGAATTGAAAAAAGTTCGCTCGACACATCTCACAAACACTGACTAGTTGAATTGTACATAAGAAAACGATCGACACACACATCAATGATGAGAAAGAGAAAAGCAGATAAAAGAGATAATTGATGACACACGAAAGAAAGAAGAGAGAAACAATGAATGATTACTGTGCAGATGGCACAATAGTCTACTCACAAACTCGAAGATTAAATATTTTATTATATTTCAAGTCTTAATTTATTCAAGAGCTTTGCACTCCAATCATCATCATCCATATAATTCTGTACTGCTCAAAACACTATCACCATTCTGTCCGCCAACAAGTAATACTTGCCCAGTTGTTAATGTGGATGCTGTGTGATAATCTCGTTCAATGTAAATGTCGCCAGTAGTTGTCCAGAGTCCTGTCGATGGATCATACACTTCTGCACTAGTCAAGTAATCAATGCCATCGTATCCACCAGCAACTAAAACAGTTCCATTTACCAATAAGGATGCTGAGTGATGATTGCGTATAAAATTCATGCTGCCGGTAGTTGTCCACAGTCCTGTGGATGAATTGCACACTTCTGCACTACTCAAATAACCACTACGACTATTGTATCCGCCAGCAACTAAGATATTTCCATTTGATAATGTTACTTGTATGTCATATTCTCGTGCAGTGCTCATATTGCCGATATATGTCCATAATCCTGTGGATAGATTGTATACTTCTGCACTATTCAAAGTACTACCACCATTGTCTCCACCAGCAACTAAGACATTTCCATTTGTTAGTATAGAGACGGTATGATATCTTCGAGCAGTATTTAACTTGCCAGTGGTTGTCCACAGTCCTGTAGATGATATGTAGATTTCTGTGCTATTCAAGATACCACTACCACTATTGTATCCACCGGCTATTAAAATATTGCCATTTGCTAATGTGACTTGTGTGTGATAGTCTCGTGCAGCACTCATGTTACTAGTAAGTGTCCAGAGTCCTGTTGTTGGATTATATATTTCTGCAGTATTTAAATAACTACTACCACTGTATCCACCAGCAACTAAGACACTTCCATTTGTCAATATGGATGCTGTATGAAATCCTCGTGCAGTGTTCATATTGCCAGTAAGTGTCCAAAGTCTTGTAGATGAATCGTACACTTCTGCACTAATTAAGTAACCGATACCATTATTTCCACCAGTTACTAAGATATTTCCATTTGTCAATGTAGTTGAAGTGTGATATCTTCGCGGACTGTTCATGTCACCAGTAGTTGCCCATACTAGAAAAAAAGATTCAGATGTGATAATGACTTATTCTATATGTGAAGCCCTTATATAAACCTTCTACGCAACAGTTTTCACCATAGATTACAGTTTATATTGAAGTTCTAATCTAAGAACTTTTGCAGTAGCATGTCGTCAGCTTACAACTTTCGCAAGAACTGTTCCGAAATCCCTACTTCAGCAACTCCCTCTACTAGCTTCACCCGAATTCTATCAAATCGGACTAAACCTGTTTGTTGAAACATTATACTTCGGAGGAGCAAATACAATGAAAAATGATCTTCTTTCAGATCTTACTTGTTCGCTCTAGGAAGAGATCATATTTGAATAGCTCTTTTGTCATATATCAATATTTTTGTTGAAAAAATACGAGTGTGGATGAACATATATATATTCATTAGTTATCAAACCCTCACTTACACTCACACCTATTAGAATTTCCGTCTAGTCAGATGTCAGATACGTTATCTTCGAGACTAACAATGGCTACTAGCTACTCTATAGGTTTAAATGTGAGTGCAGGTTTAATAACTAATGAACGTCTGCCGACACTCAAACCCTCACACTTATTTGATTCAGGTATGATTAGCATGAAGGACTATTTCAAGTCAACTTCCTCCATGACCGATAGAAGACCTAACCAAAATTGTTATGTTGATGATAGAACTAATAACATTAAATTGATTACAGACTCAAATAAAAAAGACTAATGACGACTGAAATTTAAAAACTAATATTTGTATCAGATAAAAACCTAAATTATTTTCCTACCACTCAAAATAAAAAGAAATTTAAGAAACTTGAGATCTATACTACTAACTCATTTGATTGGTGAGTGTGGTGTGTATAATTTACGAACTTCGCCAAGAATTTCACGAATAACGAAATCACTGTTGGCGAAAAGAGCAATTGGTGAAATTACAGACCCGAGTGAGGCTGAGGATGTATTTGAGAAATTCACATATCACTTACACTCGCATTCTCAAGACAGTCTGTATAACTATTAAATTATTTTGATAACTCACTATTCGATGTTGTTGTTGATGTTGTTGTTGAAGTTGATATTGTGGATGTTGTTGTCGAAGTTGAGGTTGTTGTCGAAGTTGTTGTCGACGTTGACGTTGTGGATGTTGTTGTAGACGT